>JAXCGZ010022748.1:87500-95000 GCA_037179515.1 Halocaridina rubra | reverse complement strand
TACTGAGAGATATATGCAAAAAATCAAAAATCAGCAATGAATTTCATTAAGTGTTTGCAGTAAAGAATACTCTACCACCACTTATTGCAAAGATGAGAGATCACTTGCCATTATTAGAGAATATCGTCTTTCCAAACTACAGTGGTATGCAGAGCATTGATGGAATTAAATGCTTATAGATTTAAGGGGCCTAAGGATATACCCCCTTATGCACTCTAGGAATGTACTGTACCTTTATCTGTAGCATTGAGTATCATTTGAAAACATATTTGAAAATGTATTTACAGATCATTTATATATATTAGGAAAAAAAGTGACTGGACCTTAAATTGATCCCTGCCGAACCCCACTTCTAATAATTCTCTAGTCTTACTCTGAGTGTCTGCTTCCTTCCTTCTAAATAAATTTTCATCCTCTCCTAGACATATTCACCTATTTGAAGCATATACATTAGATAATTACAAAAATCATTGTCCATTTCTCCTACTTACTTAGCCATATAGAGCAGCGTCTTATCGTGATAGAGCCAGAGGTAATGATTCGGCACAGACATCTCGTGGAATGTGACCCTTTTGGCATTCTTGAAGAAGCAATCGGGCCTCCATATATTGTGTAACCATTCCACGTCCAAAATTCGGTACTCTTCGGTCATGTTTTCCGGAAGTCGGAGGCGGTGGTCTCGCCAGCTCTGGGCCAAGAAGATATCGGCCACATACGTCTGAAGAAAAAGTAATAATAATAATAATAATAATAATAATAATAATAATAATAATAATAATAATAATAATAATAATAATAATAATAATAATAATAATAATAATAATAACAATAATAATAATAATAATAATAATAATAATAATAATAATAATAATAATAATAAGAATAAGAATAAGAATAAGAATAATGATAATAATAATAATAATAATAATAATGATAATAATAATAATAATAATAATAATAATAATAATAATAATAATAATAATAATAATAATAATAATAATAATAATAATAACAGTAGTAGTAGCAGTAGTAGTAGTAATAATACAATGGTAGATATAAAAATGAATAATATAAATGTACACTTACCATAGACTCTTCATTGATAGAATCTACCGAGAGAACAGTGACATGAAAATAGACAATAGTGGCGTGCCCTTCGTACTTCGGAGGACGGTTTTTGTCGTACTGTTTGAGATCTCTCGGAAGAATGTCGTGCAGTACGAGACCTGTCTGGGCACGCACCCTGGAACACAAGAAAAGGAAAAAATAATTAATGTTTTTCCCCCCACTATGCATGTGATGGAACTGCATGTGTCTTTTTGTCAAATTGTATATAGTTTCAGCCGCTTTTCCCATGTTCATATGGGGTCGCTTCTCCTCTAGCCTCATGGAGATAAAGTATTGTGTTTTGGCTATTTGATTTAAAAACAGTCAGGGATATAAGGGAAACCAACACAAGACAGAGCAGTGAGCTCTTTATTCACAGAACAAACACAGAAGCAGGTTCAAAGATGATCACTATCAAAGGGCCAACACTCTGGAATAATATTCCAGAGCATCTTAAAAATGCATCCTCCTTCACAGCTTTCAAAGGCAAACTATATAGTTTTCTTTTGGACAAATAGTTGCTGCTCATTAAGAACTAATTATTCTCATTGTAAGGAAACAAATATGGAAATAATGCCGATAATAACGATCCTGTATCTAGTGGCATACTTACTACTTTATTCTTAACATTATTGTTAACATTTTTATTACAGCATTATTATTTTCTATGAAAGCTACATTTAATTTAACTATATGTCTAACCCTCTTATTTATTAGTTTAATTACATGTCTACTTATAAGTTACTATTAATGTTGAATAACCATTGTACAAAATGGAAATAAATGTTTGTTTGTTTGTTTGTTTGTCCTGACACCAAACCTCTCCATTGATCGGGACTTGGGACCGCTTCCGAATTGCTCATGAAATGGCTTAAGATGAAATACTTAATATTTCCAACACCCATTATTGAGCCGATTTGCAAATTGTACGTGTGCGTTTGTGTGTGCGTGTATATATATATATATATATATATATATATATATATATATATATATATATATATATATATATATATATATATATAAGCATAGCACTTTTGGGGGGTGAAAGAATAGTTGATAACTGGAATTTGGTGAGTGAAGAAACTCAAAACGCTTAATGCATTCATATTTTAAAGAAATCATAAGTATAAATAATATTTAGTAAAAAAGAACCCAACCAGGAGACGGGGAGGTATGAAACTGGATAGATAAATACCATTAAGTAAAGAGATATACAGAGTCGGTTATACTCTTTGTTGTTTTCATAGGCCTTATATGAATCCTTATAAGATTATAACAGTCGGATAAAAACGGATAAAAATCATGATATTCTCTCTCTCTCTCTCTCTCTCTCTCTCTCTCTCTCTCTCTCTCTCTCTCTCTCTCTCTCTCTCTCTCTCTCTCTCTCTCTCTCTCTCATTTGTGTATTTAATCTTGTTTTACGTATCACAAGGTGCTATTTACTTCTAGATTGCTATGGAAAGAACTCTCTCTCTCTCTCTCTCTCTCTCTCTCTCTCTCTCTCTCTCTCTCTCTCTCTCTCTCTCTCTCCTCTCTCTCTCTCTCTCTCTCTCTCTCTCTCTCTCTCTCTCTCATTTGTGTATTTAATCTTGTTTTACGTATAACAAGGTTCTATTTACATCTAGATTACTATGGAAAGAACTCTCTCTCTCTCTCTCTCTCTCTCTCTCTCTCTCTCTCTCTCTCTCTCTCTCTCTCTCTCTCTCTCTCTCCTCTCTCTCTCTCTCTCTCTCTCTCTGTACGTCTGAATGTGCCTGTATATGTATGTTTCAACGATAGTCAGGTAAATATAGACAGAAATTAATATTCTGTGTAGTCCTTGGGTTAGTTAAATATTTTAAACTTATAACAATATTGTGGATTATTCCTCATTTAAACAAAAGCTAAAGTTTACTTGGAGACAAAAAGAGTTTCATCTTCTAATGAAGAGAACCAAGATATTTGACACACATTTCGAGGATATGAACATCAGTATCCTACCAAGGATGCATATGGTGAGGGTAGTCGAGGGTGCCTGAAAGACTTTTAGAGAACATAAACTCCAGAAATAAAAGTCCCAGTGGAGACTCCAAGGATTCACTTTCTTATGGAGATAGCTAAAGATGGCTGAAAGCTAAACAGTTGATACTTAAGTTAGAGGCAGTTACCAAGGCTATAGCGCTTCTTGAAGACAGCCTAAGATGGCTGAGAAATGTTTGGAGAGTATAAACCTCTGATACATAACGTTCATATTGAGACAGAAAAGCTTTACTGTCTGCGGAAGATAGCCAGCGATCGATAACAGAAGTGCATATAATATGAGCTTCAAGAACATCATTAAAATCCTGAATGATAGTTAATTTCCTCCTGAGAAAGATAAAAAAAATGTATTTATAATGTTGATTATATTATAGGAACAAAACTTCACTACATTCATATGCCTTCTTATTTTAGCGCCTGAGTGCAAGGCATAGTTGGTTCTACAAATGGCCTGTCAATTCTACTTGAGTACTCAGTATGACTCCTGACTTGGCAGGGTCTGGAAGACTACAGACCTCCAAAACTCCCCCTTAAACATCGTTAAGTGTGTGAAAGTGAAATATTGGCGGTTTTTAAAACGGTACAAGGGTGGTTCGAACTCGGATCTATATGCTGTGCCATGGCGTAGTGTGAACGTAAAATATGAAATGAAAAGAAGAAGAGAAGCAGCAAAGAATGAAGGAAAGAGAGAGTCCAATTAGAGTATGCTAAGTCACGTAGGGCTTCACAAGGAAGCTGGAAAAACCGATAGAGAGGAGAAGTCCCAGCAAAAATTTCCATTAGAAGGAGGCATGAGTGTACAAATGCCAAGGTTTGATAATAAGTAACATATATATATATATAAATATATATATATATATATATATATATATATATATATATATATATATATATATATATATATATATATATATATATATATATATATATATATATATATATATGCATGCTTTGATATGGGTGGCTCTAGAACAAGAGGTCACAATTTGAAACTTCGTATGAAAACGTCTTAGTAGGATGTAAGGAATTACTTTTTTAGTGAAAGATTTGTTGATTATTGGAATTCGCCAAATGAAGTCAAAATTATAAGGATAGGAATGCTAAGTGTTAGCAAAATATGAAACTGGCCAGGAGATGGGAAGTTACGAGTATAGGGCTTTTTCCCGTGAGCACAGTTAGGTACATACACACAGAGGTAAATTTCACTCTCTTAGATAATCGTTTCTGGATTCATCATATTTTTTGCAACGCGTGAATACGTCGTTCATATTGCTATTCTAATTCTGTATCAATACAAATCTATAATATTAATGTAAACATTGACATCTCTAAATCAATATCTTACCTACTACTCTCTTCTTTTACGTTGGAAATTGCCCGAGCATAATCCTCAAAGTCGTACGTAGGCAAGTTGACGAGCAGCTCTATAAAAATGTGATAATCCGCTTGACAAACAGCATCCACGAGTGAAACAACTTGTTCTGCAGAGTTACCTAAATTAAGATTATCCTCTGTTGCAGGGAAACTGTCCAATACACACACTTCATTAGAGTCACAACCCCCACTGTGACTTGACCCACCCGTATGGTACATGTCAAAACCACTTTCCTTCTTATAGGTACGCTGCAGATCTTGTAGAGTGTCTGCTAAACTCGTGGTTCCATAGCATACTGGGAAGTCCTGGGCACAATAGTCTAATATAGCATCATTCAGATTGATCATCTGTGTTTTCACTTCCTGGCTTCTTGTTGTGTTTATGGACTCGGCATCGAGGGGTATTATGCTGAAAACAGTAAGGCCACCGTGATTCATGGCTAGGTAGTCTAAAACACGCTTAGCCCTTTCCAGCACAATGCTGAAACCCTCATAGCTAATGCTTTCAAGATTTACGTATATGATAAGTTGTCGAAGTGGATTATTTGACTCTCTTATGATGTCAGAAATGCTATAGTGATCAGTAAGATTGAGTTGGATGTGAGTTGCACATTCTCTCAGTCTCTCTATTACTGTTTCATTCGCAACCCTACCGAATATAACAAGATTTTGATTTCTAGGCGAATTTTCTGTCCCCTTTAATTGATTATTATAGAATTCTTGGCGTTCATATTGTCTGTCGATGTATGCAAATCCACCATGGAGTTTACTACTTGTAAATATTCTGTTCTTGTGTTGTTGGACACCTGGAATATATGGGATTTCTTCCTCAGCCTCGCCGTTGCTCTCTGAACCAAAACTGGGCATGTAAGAACCACTGACTCGGTTATACATTTCTTCACTGTGGCTGCGCTCATTGTCATGCTTCAGAAGCTCTTTCGTCTCTTCCGTCTGTGTCTGTTTTTTATTGAAGCCAAATAAGGGTGACAAAACGTTCATTAATAAATTACCTGGTTTTTTCTTGACTCTGATCTCATCAAGAGGTGTATAAGATGATTTGAAATTGGGAACCAAATTCATTTCATAAGTGGGTACCTTGTCAATGACGATTTTTCTTGGATTTGGAATGAATGGTCCAAAAGGTAACTTAGCTGGGATATATGCTGGGTCTAAATCTTCTTCTCCAGCCCCCTCTTCGACAAATGTTGCATTAGTGGCATTGTTTTGGCTTGGGATTATCCCAGACTCTTCTAATTTCTTTGCCTGCACATCAGCACTACTGGCGTCTGCTATAAATGGGTTGTTTTCATTCACTATGGGTAAGTCTGTCTTCCTATATTTATTTGGTTTTGGCGTAGTGGATTTACTCTTGTCACTGATTGTAACTTCAGGAGTTACCTTCTGTGGTTTTCTAGGATAATTATATTCCCTTCGGGTAGTCGGTTTTGTCGTCACTGGCGAGGGTGTGGTAGACGAAGTGGTTGTGACTTCTGTAGCTCTAGTGGGAATCGGTGTAAACAAAGCAACAGAATCGGGTTGTTCCACATATGTAGAATAAACTAATGTAGAATCTTTTGTTGGATCTTCTATTACATTGGATACTTCTTCTTCTTCTTCTGCCAGGGTACTTAAGTCATTTGAAATATCTTCTGTATCGTCTTGCATATTTGTTGAAGAACCTACCAACGTCTGGCTATCATCTATATTCTCATTTATTCTGTAATATCCTTTAAAGTTCATTTTCTTTGTGTAAGTCTCATCATCAATTGGACGTGTAGCAGACAAGAGATAAGGTTTATTTCTTCTGGGCACTGGTAATTTTAAGTGGGGTTTAATTGTACTGATGCTCCTCAAGTTTGGGGAAATAAGAGGTTTTCTTATTTCATCCTTGTGAGGGGTTCCTTCTTCTATATCATCTTTTCTGTGTCTGTCGCTACGAGAATGGGAACTGTGTTCCCACCTTATATGCTTACCATGCTTATGCCTCTCTCTTTTTTCTTTAACTGATGTAAAATGACTGTCGTACTGTGTAAGATATTCTTCATCTTCGTCATCTGTGTCTGATTCATATTCTCTCAACAAATGTAGCTCAGAAGGTGGTTTTGATATTGTACCAACTTGTAATGAGTTATTGCTGTTTGGTGCAGATACCGAAAAACTCAGTTCATTGGACATATCCTCATTTTTTGCCAATAGAAAATTATCCACTTGTGCTTCTTTGTGCCGTCTGTGTCTGATTCTTTTAGTCGTTTTGGAATCTTGGAGAATCATTTCTGAATAAGATTGTTTCCTACTGACTCTCTTTCCTCTATTGTTTAGTCTCAAGGTGTCCCTTTTCACAACACTAATAATATATCTCTCTGTATTTTCAATTACAGTATCATTGTTATCACTCATTTTCTCTCTTTCTGCTATATCTAATGGAGAACTTATATTTTGGACACTCTTTGATTTACTAGTTCCAACGGACTGCGGTCCAGTCAGTTCCAAATTATTTGTAACATGTTCTAGACTCTGGTCCTCTTTTCTGCTTAGCAGACTCCTTGGTTCTGGTACTGCTTTGCGAAAATATCTGTCTTGGACTGGTGAGTCCTTAGACTCAGAGCCAAGATTCACCCTTTCTCCTTCAGTTTTCTGAGAATGGCCCAGATGATCTACCAAAACTGGTGGCTCTACTCTGACCTGATATGCACAGGCACCCACAGACCATATACCAAGATATGCAGTTCCCCTGTAATGAATAACATGAGGTTATTTTGGGTCATATAAGCAAATATGCAACTTCTGATACTTGTAAAGAATATATTGAAGTAATTTGGTAATAAATACATGACCCAGTTTAACCTCATCTTATTCTAAGCAGGAAGTTGCATATTTGGGTATATGCTTGCACTCTAAGTGTGAGTTTATGTTTGTTTGCAGGCTCCTATTGACACAAGTAGAATAGAAACACTATACAAACATGATATCAACAAGCAAAAATTATTATGCTGCCGG
>JAXCGZ010022748.1:50000-85000 GCA_037179515.1 Halocaridina rubra | reverse complement strand
TCTGGAACCAAAATATTTATAGGGTTTCTTTTTCTAACTTGACATCTCTCTCTCTCTCTCTCTCTCTCTCTCTCTCTCTCTCTCTCTCTCTCTCTCTCTCTCTCTCTCTCTCTCTCTCTTCTCTCTCTCTCTCTCTCTCTCTCTCTCTCGTGGCTCAGTCTCTTAAAAGCTGATTTTGCAGTCTCAAAGTACAGTTTGTGATTACATAAAGACTATAATAATATTAGTAACTTTTAAGTAACTTCTTTCAGAGGTTACCAAAGTCTTGCTGGTGCTAAAGTAGAGCTGTTTTGGAGGAGGGCTTCTTTAATGTATGCTCTTGCCCCTTTGTGCAAAAAGGCATTAACAGACTCTCTCTCTCTCTCTCTCTCTCTCTCTCTCTCTCTCTCTCTCTCCTCTCTCTCTCTCTCTCTCTCTCTCATGTTTCTTGTTCAACTTCATCTTTATCCAATCAGGTAGGGTCTCCGAATCATGTAGGGGATATGGAGGATATATTTGTATAGGTGACCCTCTGGCCTAACAGATGTGCGCAGATTATCTGCGTCTGTTGGCATCTGCACTGTGCTGGCCATTTTTCCTGTTTAGTGAATTGGATGATTTTTTACCAATATTTATATTAGCTTAACAAGCAAGCCTTTGCGTGAATGTATATAATTTTTTTAGTATTTCAGAATTAAAGTAAAACCAGTGCACGGCTTAAAGGCTGCATTATCATCATCATCATCATCATCATCATCATCATCATAATAATAATAATGATAATAATAATAATAATAATGATAATAATAATAATAATAATAATAATAATAATAATAATAAGAAGAAGAAGAAGAAGAAGAAGAAGAAGAAGAACAACAACAACAACAACAACAACAACAAAGAGAAGATGAAGAAGAAACCACAAAGAGAAGGAGAGAGAGAAGAGAGAGAGAGAGAGAGAGAGAGAGAGAGAGAGAGAGAGAGAGAGAGAGAGAGAGAGAGAGAGAGAGAGAGAGAGAGAGAAACCATAAAAATTAATAAGTGGGAAGTGCTGGAAGAAGGACTCGTCCTTCCTCTTATCTATATTGGTTCCACTCATACTCAAGGTATATCTCCTGGATTTGGAACTTTTTTTTTATTATTATGAGTAAAGTTTTATTTTCAACCTTATTTCCTAAGTGTACTTTCAAGAATCACATCATTAAAGTCTAGATACCTTTCATTATGTATATTCCTGTGAAGCCTTGTCCCACAGTGGCAAAGCAATTCAGACCTTAATATAGAAATAGAGATTTGGCATTACAAACGTGGAAAGGAAACTCGGAGGAAATAGCACATACTTCCTTACATCTATAAGATTTCGCAGTCAACTAACTTTCCATATGGTCACAGCTGCTTCTCTCTTTTCCGGTGCTCTTAGGGATGACAGGAAGAGGATCGAGGTTCTCTTAAGTGTAGTAGGTAGCTTCAGTCAACTCAGCGGCCTTTGGAGAAATATATATATACTACGATGATATTGCATCCTTCCTAGAAGATAAGAAAGTACTAAGATTCAGCTCATAAAAGTTGTCTCCAAATCCTTATTGCTAACTTCCATCATGGAAATCCTATTCTTTATTCCATTTTTTCCACTTCAATATTTTTCATTTAATTTTACATCCTTTTCTCTTATTACATTTTGTTTCTGTACAAATCATATAATTTTTCTCTGGTTAGACTTCTCTTTCTTTGTCTCTGTTTTATGATGCAACCGATTTCACAATCTGCATTTATCTTAAATACCTCTTGACAAATACATCATCGTAGGTTTCTGTCTTCATTCCTCTACGGTCAAGAAATATATATTTCTGTGTATTTAAACATAGTACTAGTAAATAATTACATTTTCTCTCTCCTGACAGTTTTAGAATTTGACCAATACATGTCATATACGAGTATATCTGCCACTAATCACAGGATATCAGCTTACTACAGGTCATACTTGGATGTGGGGGGTAGGGGCCGTGCATGGCGAAGCTTTTCCAGGAACCGGTGAATTACATAATTATAAAATGATTTGATGTTGATGATAACATATAAAGTTCAGAATTATAAAACTCCAACGTGAAACCTTACACGTGAGTGTTGCTTAATATTCTTTGGCTGTTGCCACATTATCAACAGCTTCGCTCTCAGTAACAATTAGTGGCTGTTTCGTGTGGTATATTTCACACCTCCAGGTTTTATATCTCTAATCCACTTTGTGGTGACAGAACTAGGACATCAGTTCCACTCCCGGTCCCACACCTGTTTAACGATTATTTACTTTTATTAAAGCTAAACACCTTATTTTAACTCATAGTCTCTTGGTCGACATTTATTACATAGAAACATCACCTTGGGCTCTACTGGGCTTTGAAGCCGTGACCTCTCACACATTGAGAATTATTCTCATGAACTGTTACCCAGTTTTATGGGAAAGATCCTTTGGCTCATGACTTTTCTTTCCTGTTTTACTTTTGCGTTTCATTTATATAAGTCATAATTTTAAAAAAATTATGACTTCCTTTGTCATTGATTAATTACTTAGAAAATGCAACATTTCAACTCTCTTACACTAAGGCAGTGGCATAAAAAAAAAAAAAGGAGGCAACTGCTAGTCACTTGCCATCCATTGATTATTTTGCAGATATTATTATTTTATATCCTTTTTTTATTATTATAGATGCCATTGACATTCATAATAATTCAGCTATTAACCTCTGATACTAAAATATTGAGCTTACATGCAAGACCCAGATCTTTGCAACTTCCCATTTCCTGGTCAGCTCTGCAAATCACCTATTTTCCCCACACCTTTGCATAGAAGTTATATTTTTACTATATACATTGTCATCATGCAGTGGACGCCGTAACTCGGTGGTAACGTTCACGATATTGATTCATCAGGTCGTGGGTTCAAGACTTGCCATGGTCTGAGGTTAGAAAGGGCATGAACTCGGGGTACCGGTCGCACTTGCCAAAACCAAAGTCCCTCACAAGAAGGCACCATCCTAGCCCTAATTAGAAAAGAAGGTTCGCGACGTAAAACCGAGCACATTTTTATCTATCAAGTATTACTTGACTGAATTTTTTTTAGAATTGTCTAGTCTATTGCTTATGCTTCATATACTTCTGTCATCGATTCTCCTTTTCATGGGTGTAAGCAATTATATTCAGTCTTGAGTTTAAATCTACAAAGCAGTTTATAGAGGATATCTAAAACAAAAGACCTAAGGGGAATGTGAAGAGGGTAGGACCCTCCATCATTTGGTAGGGTTCTACATAACTAAATGTTCTCGTTTATTAAAAATTGTCTGATATTTTGAATTTGACAGGAGTGAGGAAACGACGATTACCACGTTATTTTCCTAACAGTTGTAAGGGAAGCATTTTCTTTTATCCAAAAACAGGGCATGAGCCATCATGTTATAACATTATTGAACACCTGCACTTTGTAAAGCTTCCAACCATCTATATTGGCACCTCTTCCCATGTTTATATAATGTCACTGTTTTTGGCTAAGAGTTTTAGGACTACATGCCCTTTTTGACACTGACCCTCTCTATTTTTCTAGCTTTCGGACTGGCACAGAGTGGAGTTATCTTGTTCCTCAAGTGATAGGATTAAAAGTTTTCATTTGGTCAATAGCAGATTTGACTTACTTTAAATTATGTATATTACCCCTTCAAACTCGATTATATCTGGACTGTGCTACTCTTATGTACCAAAGTAGTTCCATATTATATATATCATTACCTTTTCCTCTAAGTTAGCAGGGAGGCCAAAGATAAAGAAACAATATAAAACTAATACTCCTTTGTATCATTGCAATCTATATAATTTGTTCATAATTGTGCTTATGCATATTGTAAAGAGAAAAACCTGCTCCATGCGTAAAACAAACTCCAAAACTGTGTATGCCCAGTTTACCTTCGTCTTTTCATAAAGGCTTGGTGTCGCTCAATGCTGTTATGTCAGGATATATTGCATACCACTACCGCTTCAATACATCTGTTCAGTGCATCTCATCTTAGCATGTAAAGGCTACTCCTGGACAAGCTAATTCATTTTTTTTTTTTTTTTGGTGACATCATATATAACCGCAGCTATTAAGGGGTCACAATTATAACAAGAAATGAGGTAGTAAGGCTTCAATATACCCTGCCCATATACCTTTAGTCTTAACTGCTTCCCACCCAGAAAATTTGGACAGGGAGAGATTACCAGTTTCCTATTCTTTTAGCTGCTCCCTACGATTGCAATTAGTACAAGCACGAATATTTTACCTTGATGACAGTGGATATCCGTTACCTATAATCCATCTTAAACATCTAAGAAATATGGGAGTAGAATTCTCTCCCCTTAGATTTAGAATTATTTCAAAATAAAAATAGTCATATATTGTAATAATGTTTTTTTTCTATCTCAATGTATTTTACTTTTCATGTATTTGTTACAACACTAAACAGTATTTACAATAGTTTTGTAAACACAAATATTCATGAAAAAACTTCGTGACATATTGCATTCATAAAATATACATAACTTCATGTCAAGATTACAAAAAATTAAAATTATCAGAAAAAGTCCCCAAATTATATTACCGAATAGTTAATTGAACACTTGATTTTTATGATCATTTCTTAATGCAGATGATATTTATAAGCTTTCATTTATTGGTGGGGGAGGAAATTATGGTAGCCCGTTATCCCCTAGGAATAAAGAGGAGTGATCGAGGTGCAGTATTTTAGTTTCTAGTGAATGTGTGCTTTGACTCGGCCACCCCCCCTTACAAGGGGGAATGCGGCTTAGGTTTATGTTGTTATTGCCTTTTATCCCTTACTATTTTCCCATCTGATATTTTAAGGAGGAAGGGGTAGTGGGTGATAACCCGCAATTTTGAGAATCAGCTGCATGTACAAGTCAAGCAAGAAAAATGTCAGGAATACAACCAGTTCCGTCATAAGATATTTTCACTTCGAATTTGAGACATATAAGGAAAAAATTTAGACCCCTCTATAAAACAGTAAAAAAAAATTCTGAACTATACAAGAAGTGCTAATTACGTTTGCTCTATTGTCAGTATGGAAATTAAATAATTTAATTACTAACGTGCCCCTGTAAGTACTGTACACAGATGTGGTGATATTTTCAAGCTACTAGGCACTACTGACAGTTCATTAACCTTATTCATTGGATATTAATAATAATGATTTTTTTTACTTCAAAACTTGGCACTTTGCTGATTTCAGACAAAAAATCAAGTCATGATACGTCGGCAAGTACACAGATATGAGGGATTGAGAGATGAGTATTATTTTAAATTTAACAGGCATTGCTGACAATTTACTAAACAATAAGGCAAGATGTTCAGAGAGCTTAGAAGAATATAGGAACCTGAGAAAGTGTTTAACTTCACATAATGCAGTTGCTATTTCCGGTATTTTCTTTAATTATAAATCTCTAACCAATGGAAATTACAAAATAGCACTATATTAATGGCACACCTAGAGCTCAAAATTCATGAATACATTTCCATTCTATAGATCACTTTCACGCAATTGGGAAATAATCTATATAAGAAAACTAACAGTAATCAAGTAATCTCATACACAATATATTAAATACTGTACTAATATTTCCCTCAAATAATTAACAAAAAGATAACAGGACTATACCAGTATATGCTACATTGCAGAATATCCTCATAATTCATCTCTCCACAAGCATTCTAAAGTCACATATTGTTCAAATTAAATAATAGTACAGAGCTCTCAGAGAGTGTATGTTGTGTTGATGGCATGCGAGTTGTGTTCGGTGAAGTCTTCCATGTATTTTCGGGATTGCTTTCAATATCTTCGGTCACTAGGATTCTCTGAGATATGACTGCCAGTCATTTCCAGGTGTAGAAAAGTTCTAGTACAGTTTTGTTGGGGCATTTTGCATGTGTTTGTGCACACACAACTCTAAGCCCATAACTTTAGCTTTTATTAGAGAGAGTAGAGCAAAAAATTTGACAATGTAAATTATATGCCATTCGAGATATGGCATTCATTTTCAAAACATTGCAAAGAACCAAATTATCTCGAATTGCCAATAGCTATTGATATGTCTTCCATTGCACCCTTATATTCGTATGTAGCAACATTCGTAATGTTTTTTCTGTTACAGGAACAAAATTCTATTTTCTCAGGCAGGGCTTATTGACCTGAAGTTAGCAGTATGTAGAACTTTTGTTTGTAAAATGAGATGCCATTACCTAGAGTCAGCAAGGAGACCAAAGTCAATGCAAATGAACTTAGATAACAACTCATAATGTACCCTTCCCATCCTAATCTTACCACGCAGTCTATGGCACGAACTATATTTTATATTGTCATTTTCTCTCTTAAAGGAAGAAGCCCTTATTTAACAAAATAGAATCTAGATACTTATTGCATAAGAAAGACCTATTCAAGAATTTACAATAAGATTGAATAAGGGGTCTCGATATCCTTTCTTGCCAGAAAACAACTGATAGATGGGATGCGATAGTCTGAAACTCTGCTACAATAATCTGAAAATACGGACATACCATTACATAATCTGAGGAGTCCAGTAAGAGAAAGGTTCCCCCAACCCCCATTGTGCAGAATTCAAAAATCGCTAGTGCACAAAATTTAAGAGTAACAAAACACTTGTAACTTAATATTTAATTCTAAAAATGAATGTTAAACTGTTTACATATGAATCACAAATGTCTGAAACAATTTTTCTGTTTGCTCACATGTAAAACAAAAATCTACCTAAAAACATCAAATAATGTTTGAATGTACAGTATATCCATTCTGAATACATTAAATTCAACTTCAAACAGTTACCTAAAAGTCCAAACTTCTTAAATTTATTCTTATATAAATGCATAACACAAGCACGCCTCTACCTTGGCCACCAATTGCAAACCATTTCTATCAGTGGACCAAAAATAACTACATTCCTATACTCAAAAAGTTTAGTTCCATTTCTCTAGAACCACATTTTGTGTGATACTTTAGGTTTATATATCACAACCACATCTGCCTTATATTAATTAATAGGATGATAATAATATTCAAAAATATTAAGTTCTACATCTTTTCCCTGATAAACTGATGCATCAAGCAATTGTCTATAGTTGCACGTTTTGCAGGATCCAGCATCAAGCATCTCTCCATTAAGTCTTTCAGCTGCGTCACTTTCCTAGCATGGTCTTCTGGCAAATTGCCTTCACCTAATAATTCTAATTGGAGATTTCTAGTGGGGTTAATCGTTGGCATCACAACAATTTTCTCCTGGAAGAATAAAAAATCATATGTTAATTTCAAGCAACTGTTGCTAGCAATCCAAAATAAATACTTCTCAAAACTGCACACATATTAATACCTGTAGTGTATGCTGTAGTGGGAACTAGGTACTATCAATTCCCAGTGCCCTCTACTGAAGTTTCAGAAACAGGTGTTGTATTACCTTATCAAAATAAAAAAAATTTCATGCTATTTTCGAAAGTAATGACAATGTCTAGTGTACACTGCACCTAAAAGTAATATACTATACATCAAACTAAACGTGGAAATATAATAAATTAGAGTGAGGGGATATGCAACCCTACCCTGACAAAATTCAACTGAGTAAAAATAAAGGCCTCATGAAGGGGCCGGGGAAAAATCAGGGAAATATGATCCTGGTTGTGAACTGCACATTGGCAAAGCTCAAATTTGATCAATAATTATGATGTGCATTAGCACAAATATGAGTGTATGAGCGTATGCTCATGATTTGAATAGAACAAGCTTTGTTTTTAATGTCATTTATCTTCTTTTGGGTGTGGCCACCGTGTCAATTCTGGCAGAAGGCAATATGAATGGAAGAAAAAGGAATAATAATTCTTCATATATGCAAACGATACATCACACCCAGCTGAAGCAAACATGTGACCATACGTGACACAAAAGAACTAGGATAAAAGGGCTTGAATATACCTTGCCATTTCTTGCTTTTTCTATCATTTGTTTTCTGATAAATGAAAATTATAATGCCAGAGACCTTACTCCCTTCTCTGTCCCTTTTAATCACTTTCTATGACACAAGTAGCTGTAGTGTTCTAAGAAATGCAAACAAACAAACATTCATTTCCATTATACAATGGTTATTCTGTTACAAAGCTAAGAATACACTTATAAATAAACACGTAACTGACCAAATAAGTAAGAGAGATACATACGAGTGAACAGAAATATAGCTTTCCTAGAAAATTAAAATGAACTTGAATTAACAGATGTAAATACAATTACCAATAAACAATGAATAATCAGATAATTGAGTAAAACTTATACATCATAGTAGTAATAATAATAATAATAATAATTGAAAGTAACTAATAACGAAGAAGTTTAGTGAAAAAGATCCATGCACTTACAAGTGAAAAATAACATACTTATAGGATTAACTTTAATAGACTTTACAAATGTACAAACACTTATAAGTAGGCAACGAATAGGCAGATAACCGAGGGAAATGTAAACATATTCTTGATAACGATGATAATAATAATATTAATAATGAAAATAATGATGATAATAATATTGTTAACAATGATACTTAGTACTGCATTAGTAATAATTTTCACATTAAAGGTGGATCTTTCTCCCTTACAAAAGGGAATGAAGTTCCTAACAAGAGCCAATATGACTGGTAATTGAACAGCATGAAGAACACTGTAATCCCTCACCTTCTCGGTAACTTTGTCCACATCTCTGTACAAAAAATTGCAAGCGTTATCGAAGTGCTGATCTTTGAAAGCACCTCTCCGTATAACTTTATTTGGCATTTTGCCTTTAAGATCCATAAACAGCTTCAACATCTGACAATTATGAAAAAAATAAAAATCAGATGACAAATAAAGAGAGAAAGGTAAAGAGGTTGCAACTTTTCACAAGTGCAAAATAAGTTTCAGCATATCACAACAATTAAAATATATGAATAACCAAAATAAACTTATTGAGAGAGAGGCATTTGGTATATCAACATGTTAACAAGGCATGGTCCTTAGACGATTGGGTTCTGAAGGTTTCAGATATTGACGTTAAAGAGATTTAATTTTTTTATTCTGAAAGGATGCTGGAATATCAAGAGTACTTGACAAAACTAGAAAACAAATAGTTGGTCCATACATAAACTGACTAATGTTCTCCAAAAATACATATCTGTTTGCACGGTACAATTTCAATACTATTTAAAGGGATGTTAATAATTAAAAATCCTGACGTTTACCTTGAATGCAATACTGTATATCAAATTCTTAAAATGGCCACATCAAATATAAATATCAAACTTTACAAATACTGTAAAGCCTTTTTAATTTCTTGAAAGATGCTATATCAATTATCCAAAATCAGAAATGTTATTTTTAGTGCACCTGACAAGGTAAGAAACCTGATACATTTTTTTATATGAGAATAAATGGATTTATTTTTTCAAGTGCAACTTGAAAAGGGGTCGACTTTGGACTTAGTAAATAGCACTGTTTTTCATCTTATTCAAGTAATGGTTTCCTTACCTCATCAGAGTATGGTAACCGTTTTGGTCTATTACCCCTTATATACTTCACACAAATTATCCCACCTGATTATTAGTTTTGCCAGGAAACATGATCTTTCCCGTGTAGAGCTCATAAATGGTACAAGCAGCAGACCACAGATCAATACCAAAGTCGTACGTCATTCCAAGTACTAGAAAAACATAAAAGTTTTAAATGTTAAGGAAATCATATCTTATCTAATTGTCTTTTTTTCCACAAAGTGTAAGTCTTTCTATTTTGTTAGATATGATTCCATATTCTTGAAAAGCAAGATTTTGACCACATACATAGTCACGAAAGTTGAGGTAGGCAGCAGGGCTTTAGCATATTTTATATGTTCCCAACTCTTCTAACACTCGTTTTCCAGTAAATAAACAAAAACTTAGGGTTTAGCAAGCCCTCTGCTCCCCACTTCATTTTACGATGGAACATTATCTCACCAACCACAGGAGATACCGGTTTTAATCCCCACTCTTAGGAGATATTTTAATCTCCTCCTATGACATGAAAGGGGTATGACAATGGAAATCTTATTTCACCCTCATCAGGAAAGCAAACTATACAGTATCCAAAATATTCAACACCTAATCAAATATGAGAGTACTGTATATCACATCTAGCAATTAAAAGCCCATGAACACCTCTGAAACATGAAAAAATAATACTGTGCACACTTACTGATTTCAGGAGCTCTGTAAAATCTTGCAACTAAGTACGGTGTTATTTCATTCTCTGTAACTTTTGAGGCTGAACCAAAATCGCAGAGTTTCAAGACTAATTTCTTCTCATTCACCTGTTAAAATGGGAGAGATTAAAATGACACATGTAATATAAGGAAAACACTTATTTTAATTATCTGTTTAGAAATGCTTTTCTTTGAAATACATATTATAAGCTGAAAATTCAAATATGAAAGCAAATTCTACAAACTAAAGTCTGAGCAACTAATATATTTCTTATTTTATGGTAAATATCATATATATATATATATATATATATATATATATATATATATATATATATATATATATATATATATATATATATATATATATATATATATATATATATATATATATATATATATATATATATATATATATATATATATATATATATATATATATATATATATATATATATATATATATATATGGAAGGAAAAGCCCATTAAATAAAACAACGAAAATATATATATATTAAAAGTACTTATTAATTTCGTGACCTAAGCTGGTCACGAAAGAAGGTAACCAGCTTAGGTCACGAAATTAATAAGTACTTTATATATATATTTTCGTTGTTTTATTTAATGGGCTTTTCCTTCCATTTTAGACTGTATGTTAACAGTTCAGTGTTATTAAAATATATATATATATATATATATATATATATATATATATATATATATATATATATATATATATATATATATATATATATATATATATATATATATATATATATATATATATATATATATATATATATATATATATATATATATATATATATATATATATCCGAATAAGCACATTACATATGTGAAAACATGAATAATTTTTTACCCCGACCGGGACTCGAACCTAGGTTCGAGTCCCAGTCGGGGTAAAAAATGAATCATATATATATATATATATATATATATATATATATATATATATATATATATATATATATATATATATATATATATATATATATATATATATATATATATATATATACAGTGATCCCCCGCTGGATCGTGTTTCTTGGTTTGCGTTTTCACTATACCACGTTTTTTTTTTTTTGGCAAATTATTATTTTATTTTTTGGGTATATGCAAAAATATTGAAATATTAAAAAAATAAAAATTCTCAGTATTTTCATCTCTTCATTGAAAAAAACAGGTTTCATTATCTAATTGATAAAAAAAATTATTTCCCAGCCTACGAATAATAAAAAAATAAAAAATAGTAAAAAACATAAATTTAGATATACCTACGTACAGAATAACTCACAGTATTGCATCATGCGAAATAGTGTCCGATAGCGTACAATGTATTGGGGTCGCAGGTACGTGAGCTAGCATATATATTTATATTTCCAGTAGAGTCATGATTTTATTGATAAAAAAACGTATTTCTAGGCCTAAGAATAATAAAACAGTCAAAAATAGTAAAAAACATAAATACTAACAGTATTGCAACATGTAAAATACGATACCGCTATCAGCGTTTCGGACAAAGGCTCGTTCAGTCTAACTCATGTGTGCGCCGTTCACGTTGAGCTTGCTAAACGTTTTGCTTGTGTCCAATAGCGTACAAGGTATTGGGGTCACAGTTACGTGAGCTAGCATATATATTTATATTTCCAGTAGTTTCATGATTTTATTGATAAAAAAAACTTATTTCTTAGCCTAAGAATAATAAAACAGTAAAAATTAGTAAAAAACATAAATACTAACAGTATTGCAACATGTAAAATACGATACCGCTATCAGCGTTTCGGACAAAGGCTTCCACCATCTTCCATTGTCTCGCCTCACTCGTGTGTGCCGTTCACGTTGTGCTTATTATTATCAATACGTTTTGCGTGTGATTTTTTTACTCGCATATTTTAACCTTTGCAATGCCTCCCAAGCATCCTTCACCTTCTAAGGCTTCTTGTAGTGAGCCTAAGCGGCAAAGGAAAATGTTAACCATAACAGATAAGGTAAGTTTACCTATCACGTACATATAAATTTACGTTGCATGCTGTTATTTATAAAGAAAAGGGTGGTTTTTTAACAGTGCAGGGAGGGTTTATACAGTAAACGTAAAAATAATTCTAAAATACCTATGTACATGAGTATGTCATATAAATTTGCGCTTGCATGCTGTTATTTATGAAGTAAAGGGTGATTTGTTAACAGTACAGGGAGGGTTTATACAGTTTATACGGTGTAAACGTAAATAAATTAAAATATCTATGTACATATAGGCTGATCCTACTCCGCGATTTTCCTGTTTTGCACCGGGTCCCGGAACCGAACCCCCGCGATAATGGGGGGATCACTGTATATATATATATATATATATATATATATATATATATATATATATATATATATATATATATATATATATATATATATATATATATATATATATATATATATATATATATATATATATATATATATATATATATATATATATATATAATATATATAAAATATATATATATATATATATATATATATATATATATATATATATATATATATATATATATATATATATATATATATATATATATATATAAAATATATATATATATATATATATATATATATATATATATATATATATATATATATATATATATATATATATATATATATATATATATATATATATATATATATATATATATATATATGTGTGTGTGTATGTGTGCGTGTGCATGAAATACTCACCAATATATTATCAGGCTTAACATCAGCATGAAGAATATTGCACTTGCGAAGGAGTTTCAGAGCACAAAAGAGCTGGTGGGTGTAGGACCTCACAGCTTTCACGTGGAGTCCTACATCTTTGCCATACTTCTTCAAAACCTACAGAAATGTTAATGGCATCAAAAGAGTATCTTTTAAAAGAAAAACCTGCTCAATATGAAAGCAAATGGACACGACAAGTTACAATAAAATTAAATGAGATGACATTTCACATTGAAGTTAGTAAGAGAGCAAAATTTGTAACAAAAGAACTAATTAGTAGGGTATTAAAATACCCTGTCCATCGCAATGTATTCTGCCAGGTATATACAGCAAGAGAATAAATATAATTGAGGGATGGACTGTCTGCAATCTGTTCCCCTATCCCCTGTAGTCACTTGCTATAAAACAAGGAATAAATGCTTTCCAACACAAGAGTGGCCATTGATATTCCAGGGCATATAAAGTTCTTAAGTTAGGGAAAGAGAGAGGGGACAGGATATCCCTTCCTCTTATTTTCCTCCAGTGAATAGTCAATGTATATGAAGGGTCTTAGTAGGAAAACTATCAGAGGGCTATTAACTGGGAAAGCTCCTATTAGTGACTGTTTCTCTGCATATACTTGGGTGTAAAACAAGTGAGAGTAAGAAGGACGAGATTAAAAGTGTTTGTGAAAAGGAGATGCATTTATTTTCCTTGAGTGAAACAAAAGTGAAAGGGTAAGCGAATTAACTCACATGGAGATTTCTCTATATACAAATAGGAAAATTTGATGTCATTTAATACACATTATCTATATATCTTGAATGTCAAATTCTTATACTAAGCCAGTCTAAAGCTGAATGTACTGTAATTAGTCTTGATTAGAGTAGCAAGTCATTAGTGCAACAGAGTCAGATTATTAAAAGTGATGCTTAATATGCCTCTTAGCTCCCCAAGGAGGTAAGAGGAGTAATTGAGGTATGTTGGATTGTGGTGAATGCGTGCTTCTTGGCTCAGCCACCCCCTTACAAGGGGTAATGGGGGTATGTATATGTATGTAGGTGATGCAATATGACCCCAAAGATTAAGTAGAAAACCAGAGGCAAGAAGATAACAGAGAAATGTAACAGCCTCCTGAAATTGCTACTCACCTCTCTTAATGACATAGACAAAGGTTCAAAGACCATGCACAGATGGTTCTTGTGGAAGAAGTGTCTATACAATCGAAGGCAGTGATATTTGTCATCAGGATCAGCATCGTTTAAAGTTTTCAGAATGTTAAGTTCCCTTTTACCGGTCTTGTGCCTGAAATACATGAAAATATCTTAAAATTTCTCAATATAATGCAGTCTAGCAAGCTGGCCATAACCAAAAGAGCAGAATGTATATATAATGCATTCTTAATATATTTATATCATCAGTACTGCTTCCCTTCTAAGCATTTTTCACCCTCCTGAATATAACGGCCACTTCTAAAAATAGCCTCATGCATTCTTTTTTCCTTTCTTTTTTGAACTACTTCTGGTAGAGCTCCAAATGAATTTACCCTATATGTTCTTATCACCAATCATTCATTATCTCCTCTTACCGAGCATTAAATTCCAGTAAGTAAACCTTGTTTTGTTATCTTTATATATCTAAATCACTAATATCATTCTATGGAACTTTCTAATCAGATTTCTATAAAACAATTCGAATTCTTAAGACAAAATATCATACACTAGGCAATGTCATCTCATTTTAGATACTTAATCCTCTCATCCACAGCTCCAGCCCATTGGCCTAACATTCTCAACTTGATTTCTCTACTTATAATGTTTTTCGAGCATGCTGCCATTATCAGTGAAACGAGGTTAGTGGTTACACTTACGGACTTCTATCCCTGCCTTTTCTTCCCTCTTACACAGAAGTTATGTGGCAAGAAAAAGAGTATTGAAAATCCCCATCCCCTCACTCTTATTATTTGCCTCCTACAAACATGGGGATAAATCACAATAGTAGAATTGCAAAGTATAATTTTACTTACATAACTTCATTATTCCTAATAATTTTAATAGCTACATCTTGTCCAGCACGAGCTGCATCTCTGGCTCTAACTACATTACTGAAAACACCTTGACCAGTGTAGCCATAAACAGTGTATCTATAAAAGAAGAAGAAACAAATAGGATAATAATTATCTGCGGTGTAACAAAGAAATTATTTCGTACGATACATTCTGCAGTTCCTCTTGTTTCACTAACTACAGAGATAATATTAGAGCATATGTATACAAGTGTTATTTAAAGAGTCTATTTACCTTAAGGTAATTATAAAGTTATCTTCACTACATATTACATGAACAGCTCTCTGACAAAAGCAATAATCATACATTATCAAGGTAATGTTCCATTGAATAAGTGAATAAAATTTTCTCCAACTTAAAACTATGCCTACAAATAGCACACAAACAACTAACCTGGAGTCAAGAACTTCACCAATACGAACGCGATAATAGCCTTCTGCATCATCCCAATTATCTGTGAGGTTAGGATTATCTACACCACGAGAATGTATGTCCCCAAAGCGATCGTAAGCGAAGTTATCGCCGAACATGTCTGAGAACATGTCCTCATTCTTTGCTTCTTCTTTGTCATTTGTATTTGAGGCATCGGCATCTGTTCCACTGTCTTCCTTCGATTTTTGAGGACTACTTTTGCCTGAATCTTTATGCTTATTCTCCTTGTCTTCACTACTACTATCTCTACTACAACTACCACTCTTACTACTTCCTCTTTTGTGACTACTTTCACGTTTCTTGCGACTATCTGAGCTTTCTGAACCATCTGATTGAAGTGATTCAGAATCTGATTTGATATTTGATGGTTCTGCTGTCTTAGACTGTGATGAAGGCCTGTGAAATAAACAAAAATTAAACCTAAAGCAAAGAAATGTATGTAAATATACCTGCTACAATCTACATTAAGTATATTAGTATCTTCATATGCATGGCCTTTCTCTTCTGCAGTCAACACCTTTTACGAACTTCATATCCAGAACTTTTATTTATCTCACCTGTAGTCAGAGCGCAACACTTGCAACTACAAACTACTGTTGGATCGACTATCTCTAAACACAATCCAATATTCGTCTGCCTTATAGCAGATCTCTTATGTACTCTAAGCAGAAACTGTAGTGTTCTCATTACCAAACAGTATCCTACCTCCTGTCGATCTTACAAGTTTCTCCATATTCTTTTTCTTTCACAAACAGTTCTCCTTATACCCTCTCTTTTCATTACTACCCAACCTTTAGACATCCTTTTTTTAATCTTCTTTAAAAAAAAAACTTTTTTTTTCCTGAAAATTATGCAAAAACTATTCCTCCAATTCTATTCTGCTCCTCTTTACAGTTATAACCTGACATGAAGGCATTCTAGGAGATAAGACAGTCAGCCCTTTCTAACCATTGTATTTATTTTCTACACGAGGGAATTACAAGACTAGCAGTTATTCTTCACCCGAGGTATAATATTAAGCATTTTTCTTCTAGACAACTTGCCATATCTCATTAAGCTCGGGAAGGTGGCCACAACTATAGAACAAGAACTGAGGTGAAATTTTTTTTCTTCTCTGCTAGTTATGCAATAATAATAATAATAATAAAGTAATAGTAATAATAATACTAATAATAATAACAATAATAACAATAATAATAATAATAATAATAGGAAGTCAGTGACAATTTCTAAAATGGAAATATAAACCCACTGTAGTGGATTTATTTGTTTAGTAACTAATCACTAAAAATCATGCTTTCATTTTCCACTGAAAGCATTATCAAGATTCCAAAGCACTTGCTTATTGAAGAATTATATTTGTACAGTATAAATATAATTCTTCAGCAAGCAAGTGCTCTGGAATCTTTATTATGCTTTCAGTGGAAAGCAAAGGCTTGATTTTTTGTAAGTAGTTACTAAACACAATATACTCTACAGTAGGTTTCTTTTTCCAATAATAATAATAATAATAATGATAATAATAATAATAATAATAATAATAATAATTATTATTATAATAATAATCACCATAAAATAATAAATACCTTGAAAGAGGAGCTGGTGAATCACGAGGAGTATTTACTGGAGACTGGACGGCACTACTTGAAGGGGTGACCTGAGTTGAACCTTTCTCCACACCAAGTTTCTGTAAAAATAAATCATTATTCTTTCATTCATGTGCAACTAGGAGTGTCAATGAAAGATTTATAGTGAAGAGCTGGAGTACTGTATACATAAAATTGTGAACATTACTGAGCTTACCTAAATGATGTGACTCTTTAGAATGTTGCCACTTTACCCCTGCCACACTTCTAGGGTCATATACAATATAGGGGCACAAATAATTTTCAGTAGACTGATAGCCATAGCTGGTTTACCTCCACCGCTTCATCTTACAGCAGTAGTAATAAATGTAGCTCAATAAGAAAGAAATATATTCACAATACCTTATACAGCTCTTCCCGTTGTTTCCTCATTCTTTCGATCTTCTGCTCTTCATCCTCTTCGTCTTCATCAAAATCTATATCGGCAACCTCGCCCTCTGAAGACGATTCTTTTGGTTTTCCAAATATCATTTCCTTCTGCCTCTCCCTCTCACGGTCTAATTCATGACTGCGCCCAAATTCAATTTCTTGCCTAAGGTTGAATACAATAACTATATAAATTGCTATATATCCAATTACCTAACTTTTTCATGTTTGGTATACTGTAATTATCATATTTAACTGATGCAGCTTAGGCAGTTATGCCGGTAAAAATAAGTTAGAAAACGGTTTGTATAGTAAATACACAAATTTTCTTTTCTTTAATAATGGTCATGTAATTCTCTATTTTTATGCCAACTTTTAGATTTGAAAATGGAATTTCTTGTAAAGGGTCAAAGTATTAGCTACAATATATGTTTGGCTTGAATCATCACAGAGTACTCTACCATTACAATTTCAATTCAAATTTATGTTACTTCCTAAATTACAATTTACTGGTCTTCGTTAAATATGAGACTTACTTTTTGTCTCTATGACTATCTCTTTCTCTATCCTTGTCTCGATTATCATCCCTCCGCCGATCTCTCTCTTTATCGCGGTCCCTGTCTCTGTCTCTGCTCTCTCCTCGGTCTCGAATACGTTCTTCTCTTAACCTCTCCCTCTCTTTTCTTTCATCCATTTTCTTTTCCCACTCTCGTTTCCTCCTTTCTTCACGTTCCTTGTACTCGCGCTCCTTTTGCTCACGTTCTTGCAAAATCTAGTGGTAAAAAAATTACAAGTAGAAAGAATATAATAAGCTTTCGTATTTGCCCATGTTAAATTAAACAAAATAACTATTATGACTGCGGAAAATCACCTCAGCACGGTATAAAATGAACACAGAAGAAAAAGTACAGCAAAGTAAAATAAAGTGTTTGCTGTAACTTTGAAAAATAATATTCCACGTTTCAAATTCCAAACCTTTTCTCTTTCCCGGGCAATCCTCTCTTTCTCTCTCCTCTCTCTACTGCGATCTCTGTGCTGTTGCTCTTCGGCTCTAGATCTAGATCTCTCAAGAGATGAGGTATCAAGATCTCTGCGACGACCACTCTCCCTTCGACCGCCTCTGCCATCTCTACTGCGATCTTTGTCTCTCTTGTCTCTATCTCTCCGTGAACGTTTGTCTCGCTCTTCAGCTTCACTTCTTGACCTGTGAGAGAGATTAAGGAAAACCAAACTCCTAATATGTGACCTTAAACCATTTTACAAAAGAAATAAGTAGTCATTTATTTCTCCTTCACTCGAAGATCTGTCAAGAACAAGTCATTATGAATAAGTGTTATGTTATGATAACAATGCAACTGCATGTGCTAGACACATCTGTTTATGTGTATACACAGTACTTATAAAATGTTATAAGGAATCAAAGACATGGCAACGACAGTTTACAATAAGAGTTAATATTATTATTATTTTTGTATCTTCCTTAAAGTGCCATAACATATTAAATAATCAAACTAGTTCTAGCTCATATAGTCACATTCATATAAGATGTGCAGTGTGTACACATCAAAAGTTAGAGAACTATTGCTATGGTGAATATGGGAGAGTGAAGTGAATACATATAGTCTTAAAATAATACGTTAACAAGCTAAGAAGAGGCCACAGTTTCAAATTTTATGCACTGACACTACAGGAAAAACCACGTAAACACAATTACCTATTCTTCCCAAAACAAAAAAATATTCTGATTTAATGTCTATAATACTTAATTCTTTGAGTTATGGTATCGTGCCAGAGTATATCATTACAAATACTTTATAAATTATTCTATATATTTAAAAATGAGATTATAATTTACTGAATAACTAAAGAATAAGTAACTCCTTAACTTGCTGATACCATAAAAGAAAAAGTATTATATATATATATATATATATATATATATATATAAATATATATATATATATATATATATATATATATATATATATATATATATATATATATATATATATATATATATATATATATATATATATATATATATATATATATATATATATATATATATATATATATATATATATATATATATTATATATATATATATTATATATATATATATATATATATATATATATATATATATATATATATATATATATATATATATATATATATATTATATACAGTATTATTTTTATCAATGAGGCATTTAAATCTTGTAAATAGATACTGGACTATAATGGAAAAAGAGAAACGACAACCACAGCAATTATGATTATAATGATCACCTTCTCTTCAAAGGTAACTGTTTTCTATGAATAGAAAGGAGTATAACTTATAACAGCTGAGGCACTCCAGTATATATATATATATATATATATATATATATATATATATATATATATATATATATATATATATATATATATATATATATATATATATATATATATATATATATATATATATATATATATATATATGTATGTATGTATATATATATATATCCAAATAAGCACATTACATATGTGAAAACATGAATCATTATTTTTTACCCCGACTGGGATTCGAACCTAGGACTTATGATTACTAAGTCAAGGCGCTACCACTACACCACAGAAGGTTAAAAGGAATCCAACCTTACAGCTTATATATGCTATACTTAGGAATGAACAGGACTTATGATTACTAAGTATAGCAGATATAAGCTATAAGGTTGGATTCCTTTTAACCTTTTGTGGTGTAGTGGTAGCGCCTTGACTTAGTAATCATAAGTCCTAGGTTCGAGTCTCGGTCGGGGTAAAAAAATGATTCATATATATATATATATATATATATATATATATATATATATATATATATATATATATATATATATATATATATAATATATATATATATATATATATATATATATATATATATATATATATATATATATATATATATATATATATATATATATATATATATATATATATATATATATATATATATATATACATATATATATATATAATGACGGGAACTTGCCTGCTTGCCTAACTAAGATTCCACTCTGGATTATGCTTTTGTACTTTAATACAATATTGTCTTAATTTCTAAGAAATTTAGTTAGCTTCTTCTAAATACATTCCATTAAAAAAAATAGAATAAGTTTCGGATCATAATATGCACCAGAATTTCCTGATGCATCAAAGGGTGGATGTTCCCGTAATTCTCACAAACTATAAATATTCAAACACAAAATTATCATGAAAGTATAAATTTAATTTGTTACTAAATTAGATAGTCTTACTTAAGTTTTACCAATTACAAGCTAATCCCTAAGAGAAATAGAAAAAATATTCCCCATCTCAATATCTTAACTACCATGTTTAAAAAAATAAAACTGTCGCACATGTTCGAAACACATTCATGATTTCTTGAGAAATTCACTTTTATTACACTTTACTTTGAGCTCTGTTTTCAGTAATAATTGTTTTATCTCACGTCCAGTGTAAAAATGTACGAACACCCAAATGATACACTGTGTAATAGTAGGAGCTAGAAGGTACCCTAGTAATTTTTATTTATATATTTTTTTGTAATTGAGTGAAACAGGGACAGACAAGAAAATTGCCCTCATCAGGTAAGGGCACGAAAAAACATTAAGACGAAGAAAAATAGATGATTGAAGACAAGGAAGAAATAAAAGAATGATAAACAATAGGAAGAGGATAGGCTGAAAGAATAGTCTCAATATTGAGGACCTAGAGATAAGGTACGATTAGGCCTTGATATGACAATAGATCTGCTTTTTTAAAGGAAGATAGGTTATAAGGATTATATTAGACGGAAGAAGGAAGAGAGCTTCAGAGTCTGGAGGTTGAAGGGAAGAAAATGTCACTGCACAGAGCAATCCAGGAGCTAAAAATCTCTACACAGTACCTGTGAGACGAGGCCGCTTGTTGAGTGTTACGCGGCCTCGGTAGTGGGGAGAACGCATCTGCCAACTCAGCAGACAAATGTAAAATAACAGTTGAGTAACAGTTCTATATCAGTTAAAATAGACTATGAAACAAATTTTCTCCAGTATTCTCTCACAGTTCTTTGATATAAAAGGCTTGAATGAATTTGATGAGTGTTGTATTATCTTGAATTTTATCATTAAGTAATTTTTTATTTCATGTTTACAATCAGGTAAAAGGCAAGCTTTGTTCTTTGTGCAATTTTTCCTCCTTTGGTTTTGGCTACCCTGCTGATCATGGTTGAAAAAGGCAATATGTAAAGGAAATACATAAAAAAATTTGAAATATGGTCAAAATCACATATTACATGTAGCTATTGCAAATATTGTATATCTTTTGAAAATACATTTCACTCAAAGAATTTAAAAAAAAATTGTCATCTACGGAAATATTCATTAACTATATGATGGCAAAGAGATATATTAAATCTCATTTCAAAATCATTACAATTATTTTTATTTCAGTCCTAAAATATACTGATACACAACTAGTGAAAACTAAATTGAATCTACAGTTCACAGACAATCAAATGAAAACTTACATGCTTCCAGTATAGTGTAAAAAGACACGTGAATTTACCAGAAAACTATGGCATGTATTTAGAACACGCGCGACTCCGTAAGTAATCCACAACACCCATTTCAATATCTGAAACTGGCAACAAACAAAACTAGAGAGAACCAAGACTTTGAATGGAAATCTATTATTAGTCACATCAACAGCTAAAGTGTAAGAATGAAGTTGGAAATTGTACAGAGACATCGGGAATATTGTACAAGAGTACATAAATAGAGTACTTGGTCACAACTTACATCATATATATTTTGATTATATATACTTTTTTTTTTACTATACCATTCTTCTCCATTCTAAATTAATCTTAATAAAATTTATTATAAGACAACAAAAATAGAATAACAATATTCTAATTCTTATAAGTATAGAACACACTAGATTTACTGGTTCAGTTATAACCAGACCAGCTAAAATACATGCTCTGGGATTCATAAGACTGCACTATGACTTCCAAACTCATACGCCCTGTTTGTCAGAGAAGACAAAAAAAGGAGGGGAATTGGCAGAGGTGAGGATGGGCAGGGTGAAGTGAAAGCTTGCAACCTTTATACTTAAAAGTTGTTGCTACCCAGAGGGATATACACCATGCAAACATACAAACACACACACACTCTCTCTTCCGCTAAAGCCACAGGTTAGCCATAAATGAGCAAATAAAAAGCAGCAGGTCTTCATCAAACCCTGCTCATCCGCACCAATTTAAATTGTGGAAAAAATAGGGAGGATGGGACTGCCAGCTCTCTGTCCCTTATCCCTTTCAGTCTGCTCTTAATAAGCAAGGAATACAAGTCAGTTGTACTTTCTCCCAAACACTAGGGCTCATGAAAAAATAAATAAATACCTGTAAATAAAAAAAAGAAATAAATAAAATAATAATAATAATAATAATAATAATAATTTGTAAAATAATAATAACAACGAATTTTTATCAACAAGATTATATTATACTGAGTCAGCAGGGTGCCCACAACTTTACATGCTTTGTTTTCAGAGCTTTGTTTAAACCCGTGTTCAATTACGCAATGTAAAATTAACAGCATCTTGACTTATCTGAAATATGTTTATGCCCCAATATACGAATTTTGCATTTTTACCTGCTAATTATAAAAATGTCATATCAAGACTGTGATACCAAAACAACTGAACAATTATAATAGAGAGATTGCGTTTAAGAGCATTTGGGAGGAAGAGAGACGAAGGAGTCAAAATTATTGTGTAACAGCAAGACAGATAGAAACAGACCTAAAACCTCCACATATTTCCTCCCATACTGATTATAAATACATATAATATATGTATGTGTATATATTACCCATCAGTCACAGTACTTATTATATTACCCTTCTGCCGGGGTACTTACGCCTCAGGTGATTAACATGGCAGAGCTGGTGTGGGTTCAGCTCCATACTAAGCCTGTAAACAGTGAAGCCCGCAGCCAGAAATTAATGGCATTTTGGAAAAGTTCAGAATATTTCTATTACGTTCAAAGGAATAACAAAACTGTTATTTTCAGCATTATCTACACACTAATATACTAAGTATTATGATCATTGAACTAATGTTGGTTCAGTTAGTATATCTTTAAAGATTTCAAGAATGTCTCTGGACTAGTAATCTCATATTTTTTTATTAAAGGGCATATCCAAATCACATCTCATTTGCATATACAACTCTCCCATCTCATAGCAAATAGCTTATAAAGAGGAGATCCTCCAGCCCTGTTAAAAAATGACCTAAGACAGGGAGGAGCTGTTAGTTAATGGATAGGTAGCTAAATGACAAGTGATTCAGGTATGCTGAAGAGTTGACAATGTATGGCTTTAACTAATTTTAAAAATCCATTTATATATTCTCTCTTTGCCACTTCTATACTTGCATAAAGTATATATATTCTAATAACAGTACAAATACAAGAGAAAAACAAACACTAATAGATATTAGATAGTATACTCTGCCAGTACCTGATGACAACACAACAGCAACCGATTAAAATCTTTTCAGCCTAAGAGCCAGAGAGAAGAGCCACATAGCCACCCTGAGGGGGAACCAATCGAAACCTCCACTGCCATTGCGCCATAACACTTGCGGAAGGAGGAGGAGGAGGAGGCAGAAGATAATGTGCTCGGAGGACAGCTAGAACTCTCAAATACATGTCATTTACTGAATTACTACATAAAAGAGATATATTGTTTCAACTCTTGCTGCAAACAATACTTCAAAAGTCTTTTTCTTTCTAGCTTTGGATAGACATAGGGCATTCTTCTTTTAATAATGAAGCCAAGTATATAATAATACACATGCTTTATCTCTCTCTGAACAGTATACCAAAATGGACTTGCTCAAATACTATTAAAGACTTAGATCAACATGCAAACGGTTCTTTACTGATTCATAAACCTTCAATGACACACCTTGCTCATGAATGAAATCTGGTAGGGCTATATTTTATATTTATAATGACCTCATTGTTTGTTACCAGTTTCAGTATTATTTTTGAAAATAGCAAAAATGATAATACTTATTGTATAAGAAACTTAAAACTACAATACTGAAGAGCAAATACCTGCTTCTTTTTCTTTTTTTGGGCTTTGCCTCTTTTTCCCTCCTTCTCTCTTTGGTCTTCAACTCTTCGTCGTCCGAGTCTTCAACTGTCATAACCACCGGTATCTCGGTAATTTCATTTTCCTCCTCCCCTTCGTCTTCGTCGACGACAATCGGTTTATCCTGCCTTCCTGGCACAACCACTTCTTCTTCGTCTACATCACTCATGTAAGCTCCAAGGCAAGCTTGCAGTGCTGCCTATTTGGTAAAATAAACTATTTTAGTATTTATAAGTTCCACTGCAAAAATCCATATTCTTTCCTAACAGCCTTCTTCATGGAAATAATATCCATTAGTTTTACGTTATCAACTGTGAAAACATTAATTTAATTTCGTCTACGAAAATGTTAAAGAATTTGTACACTATCAGAGGTGTGAGGCTCTCGGTCGAACTGAAAGTTCATGAGTTTGAGCCTTAAAAGAAAAAGAAATTCATGAGTTTGAGCCTTAAAAGAAAAAGAAAAAGAACACATACATATGACAAAAATACAGATCACTCCTCTAAGGCAAGTGGGATAAATTTGAAAAAAATTTAATTCCAATCATAAAATTAAAATGTCCCTAGTCTCCTAATTAACAATCAATATAGGCATCGCAGTACTGACTGGTAGGGAAGGAAAATCAAGATTAGTATTGTGGCGCCACATTCACTGATACTGCTGCTTTTTATTTCATATTTTACTTGTATGTATTCTTTCTACAAACTACATCACGTGTTTTTATTTCTGGCTTCTACTCCAAACTCTCTTGCATCACTGCTCTCAAGGTACTTAGACTTATTCCTCCAAAATGTAGGCCTTCGGAGTTATACTTATAATGACAAACTAACCTTGATGCCATCAACTCAAACTGGAGTTGACTTTCGTAGTATGACATGTAATGGTCATATTAGCTCTGTCTCTTGGAGCTCTAAAAGTTAGGAAGTAATGAAAATAGATATCTCAAAGGGTAATAGTGGAAGCTGCAGCATTGGGGAGTTCCTTAGCAACCAAAACTCCAGAAGAATTGTATATAATACCTTTTGTTTCATAAGTTCCTCCAAATTGAGATCCTCCCCTATGTAGAGGTAATCTGAAGAATCCATACACATTTCATCAGCCTTTCGTGCTGCTTCTCTAGAGTTGTCATCACTTATTTCTTGCTCATCACTACTAATATTTGCTATAATCTGTAATCAGATGAAATTTCGTACAGAAATTAATAAAATAAACATAAGCTAATCAGTATATTAAGAATAAGAGAGCAAAAGAAAACTTGCTAATTACATCATGTTTTGAGGATGATTTTAATTTTTGACTGACATGGTGGAAATTCCTCGAAATATATATATTTTTTTCCAATTTTAACGTAAACGGCAATGCTTTATGCAATTTGCTGCAGAAAAACTATGAATTCATATAACGAGGAGGTTGTAAATAAAACATATTAAGAAGCTTGTACATAACACCATAGCCTACTGAAGGCAGCAGGGTGCCAACAACTAATAAAGAAAGGGAGGTTCCCGTGCTCTATTACACCCCAGTCATCCACACCCTTTCTAGTTGGTCTGAGGCAAGAAAATAAATATTACAGGGAGGTAATTATGGGAAGCTATTGTTACATATGCTGAATGATACTGATACAAGTTCTTCTAAATATGAAAATTTGCAATATAGATTTCAAGTCATATTTCATTTCCTCCCAACTAAACAGCTATATTGGTACATCTGTGAAAAAGATAGTATTCATTACAACAGTGAATACATAAATATCAGACATTGAAAAATCCAATATAGTAATTACCTCGTTTCTACTTCCATTTTGATTATTCACAACAATTTTCATAGACTCCAGTACTCCGTTTCCAGTAGCTGACCTCATGATTTCAACATCTCTGCCTCTACCTTCTGCAGAGGAATTGGGGGCAAGTACCACATTCATACCTACTTCCAACAACTCGTCGACAAATTGAGTATCCTCCTCTTTTGATTCAGAACTACTAGAATCTTTACGTCTATGCCTTGATCTGTGCTTTTTGTGTTTTCTGCAAATATTATAGTAGCTATGATGACTGCAAAGGCTTTACATACATGTCCAAAGGTAATGAACAAGAACACTTCAAGGAAAACTTCACATCCTTAAAAATGTAAAAAATATGTATAATGTATCCTTAATGCATTTGAGCAATAATAATAGAAGATGAACACAGATAATACATAAATAACTAAGTTGCTTTGCACTATTATAGTGTTAATTAATAATGCCACCCAAAAAAAGGATGTTCCACAATAATAAAAGCTGACATACTGATTACAGACACTAATATAACAAACTACAAATAACTTACATACGCGCTGTATTATTTTGTACATATAATACTGAATACAACACAATATTTATTAATTCAGAATACACATCTATCTTTCCTCGAGGAATATTTATGACAATATTTACACACAATACAATATTTATTTACTCAGAATACACACCTATCTTTCCTCGTTGAAGACTTATGTCGATGCTTATGCTTGTGTGAATGACGTTTATGTTTCTTTTTGTGTTTGTGGCGATGTTCCTTGGATCTGGACCTCGATCTTTCATCATCTGCCAGCTTTGTCCCTTCATCTGATAGGCTTGAAAGACTTATGTCGTCAGAACTGTGAATGAAAAGTAAACATTGTGATAACTCTCCAATAATTCCAAAGTTGTATTACAGTGCAAGCATGCAACACCAACCTGGTAATTATGAAATTTAAACGGATAAGAGATTTGGACAATAAGGTGTTGTTATTCTAATAACTTTCTGTTTAAAATGATTGATTTTGTTTATTTTTTCCATAAAATGAGCAGCTTTTGATATAATGGCTCCCATATCTAACAGAAATTACCATCAAAATCAATTGTTTAAAAGAAAAATAATCAGAAATGCCACATTTAAAGTGTCAATCAACTCTATGAGTAAAATTTACCATTAGTTTTCTCAGACCCTTTTGCATAAGCTAACCAAGCTTAACATAATATTGGAAGAAAATTATGGGACGCATCTTCACAAACACCTGCTAACTTACACATTATCTATATGAATTAAAAACATCATAATCCTGACAATGACATGACCAAAAACTGTGACAGTTGTAACCTCTCTAGAAGTCAACAAAACCTAAACTTTAGACTGGTACATTTTTACTTTCGCACCTCAAATGAGTAAATTGAAAATACGAATAATCTGAAGCATAACTGAAAAAAATAGCTCATTAATCAAATGTTTCATTACTTGGAGAGAACTATCATTACCACACCTAATATTGTGGCAAAATTCATGAGATTTCTACCAAGCTGCCGGTATGAAAATAAAAATTTACAAAGACTGATAAAAACTATACCAAGCCAGGCCCTCACGAGTCAAAAACTAATTAAAATTATATGTCTTTGTTCCCCTCTATACTATCATGTTATGTTAAGCTCCCAAAGTCTCGATTTCTACTCTTATAATCATATATTGTGTTCATGGCATGACTGCATTACACCGCAAAGGTTAGGTCAAATATATCACAGGATATTAGCGATTCTATACGTACAGCATATTAGTAGTTTAGGCAAGTTGTTTTCCCCCATTACAAAAACAAAATTTTCTTCGTATTCAAAAATAATTTAGTGGTGATATTTCACCTTATATTCGTATACCAAGGTCGTCAGCTTATGGATTACTAATCAATATACACAATATGAAGAAATATCCACACACAAAAAGTCTAAAATTACCTCATTTCGAACGGTACTTTTCTGCGCTTTCCTTCACCTCATCGATGACGGATGCAATCAAGATCGCTTACACACCAAACGCGTCGGTTTCTGTCCATCCCCGGTGGGTGGGAATCAGGTCATTTATAAATATAAATGCTCTTCTTAATGAGATGTAAATATATAAAAATAATAGAAATTCTGAGTAAGTTCCTGTTTTATGCTGACTTGTGCATTCCTTTTTATGTACCAAAATGTGTCTCATATATATAAATATATATATATATATATATATATATATATATATATATATATATATATATATATATATATATATATATATATATATATATATATATATATATATATATATATATATATATATATATATATATATATATATATATATATATATATATATATATATATATATATATATATATAAAGGAGACACACCAAGAAGCAGAACAGAAATCTTAAATAAATTTAACAATTTGTTAGGTATCCGATATGAAGTAGATCAATGTTTTTTCTTGGCCTTAATCCATTATCTAAGTTTATATATATATATATATATATATATATATATATATATATATATATATATATATATATATATATATATATATATATATATATATATATATATATGGTAGGAAAGGCCCATTAAATAAAACAACATTTAGGTTACGAAATTATTAAATACTTTATATATATATATATATATATATATATATATATATATATATATATATATATATATATATATATATATATATATATACCTCGTTTTCCAGAATGATAATTACATATTATATAAGGCATGAATTTGTATTCTACGTATTGTATAAATTCTTCCGTGAAGTACTCATTCTTCTTCTTTCCAATTTATGTTTGTTTACGTTTGTAATTCTCTTTTGTTGTATGTTAAACATTTTATGTAATAAATGTATATTGATATGAGTTTTACACTGAAAGTTGGTTTACTGAAATGATGCAGATGCTTCCGTATATGTGTTTACATGAAAAAGAGTTGTTTTTCGTGTGCGCTCCAACCTTTATACCATTTGAAAACGTTGCAATGATAAGTTTTCTTGTGGTGTTATTGCGTTCTTAAACCGGATTATTGGTTAGCTTCGCATATAATTTTCTTGTTAGTATTTCTTAAATGGGTTTGGCTATTATATTTTTTGTCGGAAAATGGATAAATGATTGCTTTTACACCCCCTCTTAATAAGAGAAAAATATTTTAATATTAGGTTAGCATTGATAAGTTAGGGTAACTCACCCTAGTTAAAAAACGAGGTAAGTTCAGATTTTTTTTTTGACTTTTTAAATATATTTTTCACTTTTTACTTAATTTACTTGTATGTGAATGTAATCATATCCCAAAATAAAAACGTATTTCACCTCTTCAAACCCAACACTTAAAAGTTTTATATAGTAGTCTATGACTCTTCGTTTCCGTCAAAATATTGATCAGAAATTACAGAATTATTATAAAATTCGTTAATAGTGTAAAAGGGCAATTTTTCTTACTATCCGAAGTATTTTTCCGTTACTAACTGTGTTACTATGTAATTAGATATTGGTCATTATCTGATATTTTCTTTCGTTAAAAAAAAAAAAATCACCTTCCTCCCGTCTCAAAACCCAGTGAGTATTTAGGCCTAATTGTGTGATTTTACCCTTTATGATTGTCCTTTGAGACCTTGGCCCGATTTCTTATACAGTGTAAACCTAGGATACCATATTGTTAGTTAGCTAGACACGCACAAATGGATTTCACAAGCGCATCTGACGTGGTTCTGTGTATGACTAGGATCCCTTGCGGGATCCTAGCCATACACAGAACCGCGTCAGATGCGTTTAAGAAATCCATTTGTGTGTGTCTAGCTAACTGAGCAATGTGGTATCCTAGGTTTACACTGTTTAAGAAATCGGACCTTTGTGTGCGATCAACCTCATTACCTACTGTAGACTAACCTAATTCATCATTCTATAATTAACATTGTGATTAGCATACAAATCGTACTTTGGTTAATGCGATTGCTATTAATTCTCTATAGTTCACGCAGATACAGTATAAATGGTCCTTGGCAGACGACTCGCTTTAGATGCAAACCGTTAGGATAAATTTTGCTGTTAGAGGTTCTTTTCTGCTTCTGGCTATTAGTTTCCGTCAGAATAACCAATTTTGCCTTTGATTTATGTGAAACACGATTGCATCTTGTATGCTTGGTTGGTATTAGTGACATTCCGTTGCACCGTACGTAGTTTGGTTAAGCTTGTTAAGTGTTCAGTTTTGATGTGTTGACCCTTTCGGTTTTTGGCTCGTGTCTGTATTTGGTACAAGATTTTCTCCTTCTCATATTCGAAAACGATGTAACAGAGCATCTTGAAAAATATTATTGCACTATTACACCGGACTATTTTAGGTTAGGGTAATATAATTGGATGCTGGTGCTTCGCTAGTGGATTTTGGTTTTCTTAATTGACAGATATCCCGTTTTTCACTTTCTCATATTCGACATTGGTGTGATATTCCAGTTATTTTAATAGATTTTTTTAGACTTATCAGTCCTGAGAAGTTGTACCGTGTTTTATTATTACCAAGCTAAGCAAAGTAAGACACCCTGAAAAAAAAAATTTAGCAGTACCCGTTTTCTTTGAATAAATTTTAAGGCCGACTTTAGTTTAGCGAGGAAGTCAGTCGCCTGTTAATACATTTATTTCGATACTCAACTGGCAGTGTTAACGAAATAAATTTTTTAGCCGTTTCCAGTACCTCAACTTACCCTGATGCTTATGACGTTCTGATCTATAGACTGTTTCGAATTACAATTTATGAATGTGTAAGCGATATCAGTATTATAATACAATTATCTCCTCTCTTAAGTTAGTGTGATCCAAATATTTTGTCTGTGGACACTGTTCACTATTTTGAAAACAAATAATCACTTTAGTGAAAATGGTCTGTTTAAAACTGCTACAGTTTTATTGCACTATTACATAACGTTCGCGAACAAGAATCTTAGTTACGGAATATCTTGGGAATGCTAATAATATTCAGGATAAATAATTAACCTTGCATAAATGTTCTGAATCTTTATTTTTTAATGGCACTTCAGACCGTTTCCTAATCAGGTAAACGGAATGTGATTACCTATTGTGATTACCTAATTGTGTTTACGGGAAAGAGCCCAAAGCTCGTATCTTCCCGTCTCCTGATCGCTTCCATTTTATACTTAGTCATACTTATCATACCTGTCCTTAAAACTATGGATTGAGATAGCATTAACTACCTCCTCGCTTAGCCAATTCCAATTATCAACTACTCTTACACTGAAAAAGTATTTCCTTACATCCTGCAAAGAAGTTTTCTTACGAAGCTTCAAACTATGACCTCTAGTTCTAGAGCCAGCCATATCAAAATATCGATCCCTATCCACTCTATCATAACCATGAAGGAATTTAAAGACTGTCACCATATCCCCCCTCACTCTTCTAGCTTCGAGTGATGGTAAGTCTAATTCCCTCAGCCTCTCATCATAACTGAGATTGCGTATTTCTGGCACCAGTTTCGTGGCATGTCTTTGAACTTTTTCAAGCTTAGCTATGTGCTTTTTCAAGTGCGGATTCCAAAAGGGGGTTGCATATTCGAGTTTTGGCCTCACATAGGTTATTTAAATATTTCTGAACATTTCCTTGTCCATGTGCCTGAAGGCTACCCTTACATTTGATAAGAATGCATATGCTGCCCTTACTATGCCATTTATATGTATTTCTGGAGACAAATCTGCCAGTATGTTTACTCCTAGATCTCTCTCATTTTCTGTCTCTTGAAGTTGTACTCCAGCCACCGAGTAGTCAAGCTTGGGCCTTCTTGCACTTGTACCCATTCTCATTACCTTACATTTTGAAGTATTGAATTTCATTAGCCACTTTTCTGACCACTCATGCAGATTATTTAGATCCTCCTGAAGTTCTCTACCATTGTTCTCGTTTTTTACTTTCTTCACAATCTTTGCATCATCTGCAAACATATTCATGAATGAATTTACAGACTCTGGTAGGTCATTTACATATACAAGGAACAAAAGTGGCCCTAAAACTGAACCCTGTGGAACTCCACTACTAACTCTTCTCCATTCAGACACTGAGTGTCTTACTCTAACCCTCTGTTCCCTTCCTTCTAAGTAAGTTTTTATCCATTCCAAAACATTTCCACCTATTCTAGCCATTGATTGCAGCTTCCTAATAAGTCTCCCATGTGGAACAGTGTCAAACGCTTTCTGGAAGTCTAGGAATATGCAATCTGCCCAGCCCTCTCTTTCCTGTAAAATTTGGCTTACCTCATCATAAAATTCTAATAAGTTTGTTACTGTTGATCTACCTTCTCTGAAGCCATGTTGCCTCACTGACAAAAAGTTGAAGGATTCCAAGTGAAGAGAGGTATGTTTCCTTAGTAGTTTCTCCATAACTTTGCAAACTATGCTGGTCAAGGAAACTGGTCTATAGTTCAGAGCCGTATCCCTCCTTCCCTTTTTGAAGATAGGTATCACATTTGCTTGCTTCCAGCATCTTGGAATCTCCCCCGACTCCAGTGACTCCTTAAATATGATACTTAGTGCCACTGATATTGTGTTTGCGCATTTTTTAAGCACATGAGGGGATATGTCATCAGGACCTGTAGCTTTATGAACATCTAAATCCATCAGCGCTTTGCATACCTCTGTGGCTGTAAGGTTGATGTTCTCTAATACCGGCCCTTGAGCTTCTATCACTGCAATCTGAGGGGGTGGGGTATTTTCTACTGTAAATACTGACTGAAACTCCTTGTTCAATTCTTTGCAGATCTCTTCATCCGTCTCAGTGATGCTTCCATCCGCTCTCTTTAGCCTTAAAACTTGTTCTTTTACCTTCAGTTTTCCTCTGATAAAGCTGTGGAAAAGCTTGGGATTTTCTTTAGCCTTCCTGGTGATGTCCCTCTCATAGTCTCTCTCTGCCTCTCTCATTTTACTTAGGTAGTCATTTCTTGCTCTTTTGTAGGTTTGCCAGGCATTTATGTTTTTTCTCCTCCTATACCTTTTCCAGCATTTGTCTCTCCACTCCTTAGCTCTTTTACACCCATTATCGAACCATTTCTCTCTGGCATGAATTACACCTACTTTGGTGACAGGTATGCAGCAATCTACTATCTTCCCATATTTCTCACAAAAGATGTAACATTTCTTGTACAGATTTGTTGTAAAATAAGGTTCTCCAGTCAATAACTGCAAAAAGCTCATTCATTTTGATGTAATCTCCTTTCGGATAGTTCCTCCTCATGTCTTCAGTGGCTCTACTCTCAGGAAGAATATCTTCAATGATATACTCCATCAACACACAGTGGTCACTCTTTCCAATTGGTGGTTCATACTCAATTTTTTCAATATCCAACACATTATCTGTGAACACTAGATCAAGTAGTGATGGCTCATCCCCACCCCTGGCCCTTGTTGGTTCCATTACATGTTGGTGTAGGAAATTCCCTTGTACGCAATCTAGGAATCTTGCCCCGAATGAGTCCTCACCACTGTGTGGGTCAAGATTTATCCAATCTATCTCTTTATGATTAAAGTCTCCCATAATCAAAATCCTACATTTTTTTTCCCGTGCCATGTTAACAACTGAGTTTATGACTTCAATAGTACCTATATGACTTTCCTCATAAACTTCAAGCCTATGTGTTGCGTTCATCGTATATCTACATAACTTATTTATTAAAAATTCATTCTCACTTATATTTCTTAAAATGAATTTTAGAAAATTATGCAAACGATAAAGCATTTCACTCAGCTTAGCCTCATGCGATCCTGAAAAGTAATACTTCTATTTTAAGGTATTCATGCCGGAGTTGGTAGACACACAAACGAGGCTTGGATTTCACATTATGAAACAAAAGTTTTTTGTGCCTAGAGTTATGAGTACGTTTGATTATTATTATTATTATTATTATTATTATTATTATTATTATTATTATTATTATTATTATTATTATTATTATTATTATTATTATTATTATTATCATTATTATTATTATTAATGTTATTATCATTATTATTATCTTTATTATTATTATTTTTATTATTATTATTATTATTATTATTATTATTATTATTATTATTATTATTATTATTATTATTATTATTATTATTATTATTATTATTATTATTATTATTATTAGTAGTAGTAGTAGTAGTAGTAGTAGTAGTAGTAGTAGTAGTAGTAGTAGTAGTAGTACTAGTAGTAGTAGTGGTAGTAGTTTAAGTCCTTAAAAGCAAATATTACTATGATGTAAATAATAAGATTAGAAAATGTATAATCTCTTATATAATTAGCCACAGGAAAACATCTCAATTAATTTTACGCTTTACCGATGATGTAAGGAGAGGTAGAATCCGTCCGTTTGCATATAATGTTCTTATTCACATGTTCACCCATAAATTTCAGTATTTTATATTTTCCTGGGATACTCTGTGTGTGTGTGTGTGTGTGTGTGTGT
>JAXCGZ010022748.1:45000-47500 GCA_037179515.1 Halocaridina rubra | reverse complement strand
CGATTGCCCCTAAGATGCCCTAAAGCTGCTGCTGCTATTTTAGACGTTGGTGATGCTGAATCTAGTGATTTTTAAACAGTGTTGCCTTTATAATTCACTGACTTTGATACAGTTAAGGGCTAAACAGACGATCAATATTACTGACAGTATTTCCATGTACTGTCATTATTACTGTCGGTGTGTCCATCATATGGACGTAGTAGTTCACACCAATAGAATAGTGTCAGTATTTTTACTGACAGTAATAATGATCGTCTGTACCCCCTTTACTTTCAGCTCTTAAATGGCAGGGACATTTTGAGAGACCGAAATTGTCTACACCCTTATCCCTATTCCTTTCAGTTGGTTCTTACTCCAAGCAGGGTTAAAGGCTTTGAAAGACTTTCTCCCCTACCGTCAGTGATATCCCTGTTAGATGCTTCTTTTGACATTCAGAGAATAGGAGAACGAAATAGCTCTCTCCCCTACTGCCTACTCGTAATCAGTCTCGTATCACTCTCGGATTTACAGAGATTGTCTGAGTGGGGCACCCAAAATTTAGTTAAATTTACTACCTCCAAGACACAGTTTCTGGCTATTTCTTTATATTTTTCCCCTCCAGATAGCCATGTAGTCTTCTAAAAACGATCTTATCCTCTTTATTTTATTAGCATATTAGGACATCAGATAACCTCTAGCTTTTCTTGGTGGAGTTATATGATTCAAGTTTTTTTAAACTATCTAAAAAAATGAGGACTTTGTTTTTGTGTCCGTCTTTACTTTTCTTCTTTTCAGTTGCTAATAATCTATAAAAGTCTTATCCGTCCCTGCTTAGAATACTGTTTTCACATCTGGGGTGCTTCTTCTTATATTTATCACCTTGATAGGAGTAAATCTAAGGCCAGCAGACTCATCAAAGACCCTTCTCTTACGTCTGAGCTGGATTCTATTTCTTCTCATTGTATGGTATCATCCCTTTCTCTCTTCTATCGATACTACTTTCATTGTTGCTCTGATGAGTTGGCGAGGTGCATCTCTCTCCCGCTGGCAAGACCGGGTAACACTTGCCATGTCGCCTCATCTCACAGGTACTGTGTGCACCTTGTAGCTCGCTGATTGGTTGATGCGGTGACTGCTTCTTTCCTTCCACGTACAGACTGGAACGCTTCCGCCTTTTGTCTTCCCTTACTCTTATGACTTTTCATCCTTCAAAAATCTTATCTATCATGTCATATTGCTAAGTCTTTATTACTTAGACTATCATAGCAGCCTGTCTTTTTTGTAGTGTTTATCATTATCTTATTTTTTCTTTGTCTTTAAGCTGATGCTTTTTCTTTCTCTTAATGTGTTCTTGATGCCCGGGCCCGATGAGGGCAGTTTTCTTGCTTGTCCCGGTGTCACACTCATAAAAAAGTACTTGATGATATTTAATGTTTAGTCGTACATGTAATTTTTTAAATGTATTAGATTTACTTCATCAATTACACGTGTACATTCCATATTTGTTCAAAATCCTGACAGTTGATTTTTTTTAATTATGTTAAGCATGTTTAATACGTGAATGAACCGAAGAAACTTCAAAGGATAGTATGCAGTGTACATCATAACGTTCAATTAGACTGTTGACCAGAAATTTTGCAATCCTTCTGCCTTCCACTGTTCCTAGTCCTCAGCACTGAAGAATAATTCCGGACTGGAATTCATCTATTTCTATAGATTATTATTTGGATTTTTGAAAAAAAAAGAATATATATGTTTTGTAGTAGCAGGCATGAAGCTTCCTTTTTAATGAGTGAGGTCTCAATTCATATCCAATACATAATCATAAAGCTTGTAATTCATATCTTCTATACCAATTTATACCAATTTATAATAATGATGAAAAATAAGCTTATTCAGTATATATCGGAGAGCCGCATATTGAATGCCAAAGAGCCGTACGTGGCTCGAGAACCACGGTTTGGCCAACCTTGCAATGGAGTATAGACAGATAAATATATAACTATAAAAGCTCTATATCCTATATCCCTTCCTGTAAAACTAGTACTGGACTAATTACACTCTGACTCATTGTTTGTAAATGTGTACGTCATTGTATATATCTGTTTGTATGTATACGCGTATGCCATTTGTTTATTTAATTGCGCACATGGGAGAGAACATTATATCTCGTAACTCCCTTTCTTTTGGTCGGTGTGAGTGTGTTTATTCTATTTTTTGGGGGTAATAAAATAGTTTGCAATAGGTACAGTTGGGACGACCGGTAGTCGTTTGTCGGTGTGATACCCATCTACGGCTAGAACGTAGTTGTTTATTGGTAGTTTATGGTAGTTGTATGGTAAGGTATTCGCCACTCGAACCCCCCACCCTACCCTTATCTGATAAAATCTAGTTATGGGGGTATATTTTGAGTATAATTGAACGCGGCGAACTGCACCGGTAGTCGTTTTTCAGGTGATAGGAATCTCTAGTTACATAACAACGACACCTGTTACAAATAGTTGATTAGAAACTGTTACCC
>JAXCGZ010022748.1:30000-37500 GCA_037179515.1 Halocaridina rubra | reverse complement strand
TACATATCAAGGAGAGAGAGAGAGAGAGAGAGAGAGAGAGAGAGAGAGAGAGAGAGAGAGAGAGAGAGAGAGAGTTTGTGGTATTCATTTCAGCAAAAGGAGTTATTCGTCCTTACTACAGATAAAGACACATCCATGCATACTCATACACATCATTGTCATCTGAGGGTAACACAGCAGAGGAAAGTGCATGTACTTAATTGCATATACGTACACATATAAACCTGAACATACATACATACATACACATAAACACAGTGCCATATAATGGAGGATAAATTTGGAAGGAAAAGAAAGAGAAAGACTGAAAGCCTCTCCCCCTCTCCACCCTTCAAATTATGTACGTGAGAGAGAATTACGTCAATTAATCCATTATCACTATTATCACAACCATTGCTACCACCATCATGATTATTATTATCATCATCATTATTATTATTATCATTATTATTATTATTATCATTATTATTATTACTATTATTATTATTATTATTATTATTATTATTATTATTATTATTACCATCATCATTACTACAGCTTTTGTATATAGATAGAGTTATGAATCAAAAGTAGTAATTATTGATACATATAGACATGCACATACATATACATATACACATATACATACATATATACATATAAATACATATACACATACATATACATATACACATACATGCACACATGTACACACATATACATACATATGAGCTCTTGAGGGAGGGGGTTAGAATACTTCCTCCATGTTCCCCTGCGTGTCGTAAGAGTAAACTAAGTGGGGCGGAGCGAAGGGAATGAAAGAACCCTTCTCTGTACTTTCTCTTCCCAGAAAGTCAGAGCATTATTCCTTTACTCAGCCACTCACCTTATAAGGGGAAAAGTGGCTTATGTATATAAAAAGGCTTATGAGAGAGAGAGAGAGAGAGAGAGAGAGAGAGAGAGAGAGAGAGAGAGAGAGAGAGACTTTGGTGTGCGATATACACTTTATTTTGTGATCTATAACCTAACCTAAGCTAACCTCTATTTAGCATTTTTAGCCGATTTACGTGCTGTTTATCGCTAGAATATCTACTGTGTAGATATTTTTTCCTTGTAGATAACAAACCAAAGTAACACCGACTATTTTACATACTTTCCATTGGTGTTTATGGTGTTGATATTTATATTTTTGGATTGTCATTATTTCAAATACTATTATTGGAATGTTATTATTTTCTGCTTCCATGTATTCTTGAGTACCACCCTCTTGATTGCATTAAAAAAAAAATTAGAATAATTCTATGAAAATTATTTATACATAACCAAATATATTGTAATGTTTATCAACTGCAATATGACTGGGAGTGCCCATGTGCATATGTCCCCATGTACAGTTATCTGAATAAATAAAAACAAAAATCTATGAAAATTAATCCCGACTGCCATGCAGTTTAGAGCAGTAGAATATTGTTTGATAAGCAATATCATGCTGAAACTTTTACCTTTTGCACAGCATATTAAAAAGTGTATTACACTATATTCTATTCTTAATTACTTGCTATGATATTTAAAATGAATTGCAAATTCTATTAATATATGATTTATACATGATCAAATATAGATTGTTATGTTTAACAACTGAAATATCCCTGGGAGTGACCATGTGCACATTTCCCCATGTACAGTTATTTGAAAAAAGTATATGTTTATAAATTAACAGATTCAGGTCTCTTGCCTCAGAATAGTACATGTAGTACAAGACATCACCAAATCTTTAATGATAAATAAAGTACATTACAACTGATACCGTTCATCCTAAGATATATTTAAATTTCTTATAAATAAAAATATTATGAAGCATAACATGGATCTATTTCATAATGTTTCTCTTCATAAGTTAGACGTTGAAATTTATTTCCGAATGTTGGTCCAGTAATAAAAATCACCAGGAGTTAGAAGCAATGGAAATTTATATAAATAAAATAAATTTAAGCTAATTGAGACGTCTATAGTTAAAGTGATGGTCTTTATATTCACCGCACAGGAGGACCTGATTGTAGCCATTATACTGTATGAAGATTATAGAAGGGAAAATTTATTTGAAAAAAACGAAGTGAATGCTAAAATGGACACCATTCATCGTGTCAAACGTTTGGAATTACACTTTCCACTGAATTTGTCTTTTGTACTAGGAGAAACGTTTATTTATTTTTATTTATTTTTTTTTTATTTTTTATTTTTTTTTTTTTTTAGAAATAGTGTCCTTTTTTCACTTTATATTCTGCTTATAAAGCAGTGTCTTGAATATAGGGTTCCTGAGAGCTCAGCTTCTCAAATCTTTATCTTGTCCCAGTTGAAAATAATAACCAGTGATACTCTACTAGCGTGTCCACAAAGTCTGGGTACATAGGAAATTTCACTACGCAGACCTATTCAATTGAGTTCACCTGAATTTTGCAAAGTGCATCAAATTATACAACATTGTTTTGAACTGAGTCAGTGTGGATATAGATTCAGACACTGAACTCTCAGTTGCCATTTTTGCCAGCCTGTCAACCTTTTCATTACCTACTATCCCAACAGGGGAGGGTACCCATGAAAATTTAAATTGGAGTTTAAGTTTTGCGCAGTTAAGAAGAGCCTCTTGAATTTCAGCCATGTGAGTTTTAATGATCTCAGTGACAGAAGCGCACTCTGTGAGTCACAGAATATGATAGTATTTCTCCTAGCACTGACAACATGTTCAATAGCAAGTTTTAGTCCAACAATTTCACATTCGGTGATTGATGACCATTTTGGCATACTCAGTGCTTTGTCAAATATTTGCTGCCCTTCAAAATTTTCATAAACTATAATGCTGCACCCAGACCCTCCTGTACTGCTTGTGTGAGATCCATCAGTGTAAATGCAGTGTTCATTGTTATTTGGGAAACTAGTTCCAATAAAGACTTAAATTTCATCTAACCATTGATGCTTTTTAACATATCTTCATAGTATGACTTAACAACTTTATACCTCTATAGTTTCCACACTCCTGAATGTCTCCCTTCCCTTTATAGATTGGGATGATTAGGCTTCCTCTCCACTCCTCTGGCATCTTTTCCTGACTAAAGATCTTTTGCATTAAGTCCCACAAGATATATATCCCTTTCTCTCCAAGACTCTTCCATACCTCCACTGGCATCTTATCAGGTCCTGCTGCCTTTCCATTTGTATATATGTATATATGTATATATATTGTATATATGTATTTGTAAATGTAGTAGCTTATATATGCATGTATGTATGCGTGTATGTGCTTTTTGTATGCATATACGCATTAAACTTTATAAGTCAATATCAGTGAGTAAATAGGATTGCTATAACACAAGATTACATTTTAATGTTAACATAAAGAAGTTGTTACTCGAGCGGTAACTTTGAATCTCGCGAAATGAGTATCTACTGAGGAGTACATTCCTGTTTTAACCAGTTATTTCTGGATTTTGATTCCATACAACAGCCATTTTGTATTAGATTAATAATGCTTTTTATTCTGTAAAATGCATGATTGCGAATAATGATAATTATGATTGTAAAAATAATACAGTAATAATAATAATAATAATAATAATAATAATAATAATAATAATAATAATAATAATAATAATAATAATAATAATAATAATGAGCAGTAGTAAATAATATGTTATAATAAATATAATATCATGTGAGTCAATGTAACCACCATTTAATTTTTTTTTATTAATGACTGACAAGGGATATCCCTTTTCAAGCCTCCGATGACACATAGGACAGTTTTTCATAAGTGAAATTTGGCCAAAGAATTCCAGAGCTATGAGCGATTGAAAGGAACCACTGCCCGGTCAGTGTCTTTTTTTTTTTTTTTTTTTTCCAACTCTTATAGTATATCTGATTTCTTCATATATATAACATATTATCTACCGGTTTGTATTACCTTTCACATGAATATTATTCTCTGCCAGTATTTCTTCACTTATACTACTTCAGTCACGGTCTGAGGTTAGCAAGGGCATGAACTCAGGGTAACGATTACAGTTGCCAAAACAAGTCCTTCGCAAGAAGGCAACCGTCCTAGCCCTTGGTAGAAAAGGGAGTCCGTGACGTAAAACCGGAACTTGCTTATTCTATTATTCTGTTTCTTTTAGAAGTTTTGGTTAGAGAATAGAACCTACCCCCCCCGGGGGGGGTAGGTGAGGTTTTTACCTTTTTCATTATTGGCGTATACGCCATCTTGCCTTCTGTATGAATTATATATTATACTATATTCGTGCCACAGTGATCATCATTATTATACCAGTTACATTACATTTGGTTCATACATTACCGATATTATCTCTCCATTTCTAACTAAACTCTTTAAACAATTAGCAAAAGTTAAGAAGACACCAGATGGTTGGGTGCATGTTAAAGTTGTATTACAGTAAACTTGGTTTAGCAAGATACCGTTTAATCTATAGGCCTATGGCGTGGTTCATAGCACCAATCTATCGTGGGATTTTTTTTTTTTACCCCTCTTGTAGCAATAACTCTCCAAACTGTAGCTATATAGATCTTAGAAAATATAACATTCTGAATTTAGAATATTCATATATTAACAAGTAAGAAAATATAGCAGTAATAAAACAAAATAGCTTAAAAGGCATTTTTAGAATGAAAAAAAAAAATCAAAATTAAAAACCTAAAATAAGTTTAGTAAATAACGTTAGAAGGAAAAGTTTTACATTAAAATTGGATATGTACAACAGCTTTTGATCATTCTACCTGTGAAAGTTTAATTTTACTACTTTCGTTAAATATGAGCAGTAAAAAAAATTGCAAAAGAAGTTATTAGAAAGTAAAAATATACAAAATATATCATAAAACTTTAAAGGAAAAAATTAAGTTTATAAAGCTTTGGACATTTAAATGGTAAATCTTGTTACAACAATCATAAATACAATTTAAGGGACGAATCTGTCTCGATTTGCAGAGTAAGAGAGAGAAAAGGAGATGAAGCTATGGGAGGCAAAGGCCACTCAGCTCCTTCCTGATTAAAATCACCCATTACCGAGAAAGATAAAAACATTGCAGAGCAAGAGAGGGAATGATCAGGGGAGCCACAAAAGTACACAATAACTGCATAAAACTTATCTCCTGTTACTAATATGCAAATCTCATACAATATTGAAGTCAAATCCCATGTTTTTTTATCTATAGGGACAAAGAAATTATTATTTACATATAAAGTACATAATATTTTTGTACATATACACAAAATGAATACAATTATAAATTAGAAAAATATTTTAAGGTAATTTAATGTTTTACGTATACAAATGTAATTATATATGAACTTCAATATAAGATCTTTTAGTCTGATTTCATATGTTCCAGATTGAAAATATTTACTTACATGATATACTGATGAAATGTTAATGCACTTTCAGATATATGAGTATAGGCTTCCTAAATAAGATTTAAAAGTTTAACTCTCTAGGAAATTTACTCTTAAGTAACATGTTAAAAAATAATCATCTGAAACAGGAAACATTTCTTATCTGACATACGCAAGTTGGAGTTTTTTTTTCTTGTAAATGTAGCAAAACAAATGGGAACTAAATAAATTTTTAAGCAAAAACCGTAGTGCTAACACACGCACACACACGCATGCACGCGCTCTCTCTCTCTCTCTCTCTCTCTCTCTCTCTCTCTCTCTCTCTCTCTCTCTCTCTCTCACACACACACACACACACACACACACACACACACACATATATATATATATATATATATATATATATATATATATATATATATATATATATATATATATATATATATATATATATATTATATATATATATATATATATATTCCTACTCTTCTCCGGTCGTCTAATTCTCACATACCTTAATTTGTATTGAGACTGAAAAACCAATTAGCTCAGTTTACCTGTATACTGGCTTAGAAAAGTGTCCCTATGGTTTAGCTAGTCTTGTTGAACACCTTTCATTCCTGGAATTGGTTGAAATGCTGCATATTTGTCTAGAACTCCAGGAATTGGAATGTATAATGCCGTCTCTCTCTCTCTCTCTCTCTCTCTCTCTCTCTCTCTCTCTCTCTCTCTCTCTCTCTCTCTCTCTCTCTCTCTCTCTCTCTCTCACACACACACACACACACACAGGCCTTATTAACTTGAAGGGAACAATGAATACCTCAGTCGATATAAGGAACTTTAGTCGAAGATCGTATCGTTACTAGCTCCAGTATGTAAAGTGCCAGGAACAAGAATGTTGTCTAGGTTTTCATGTAACAGACGCAGTGTCCAGTTTTTATAATCACTTTACTTGTGTGTCAGTTTCTCATATATGCTATAGTATGTCATAAGGGGGGTTTACACGGTCAAACGGTTCGTCGAACGCGGTTCGACGAACCGTTTGACCGTGTAAACCGCCCTTAAAAGCAACATGAGTGTTTGAATCTCTACCAACATTAGACGAAAAATATCCATAGATATATATCATTCAGGGTCAGTTTATTAATCATAGACGATTTCAGTCTTGGACAGTAACTCTGAGTCGAATGTTAGATTGACCTTGTCTGACTTTTAGAACCATTGCATATTGCAATAACTGCACATAGCTCAGTAACAGCTACTATGCCAGAAATAACAGTGGATATAGATTAAGTAATCACTGCAAATAGAGCAAAATAGTTCCAAAATAAGGAAATTATAACAGTAAATACCACAGTACTAGAAAATCTAATTTTGAAAGTTGTTGTGATGCATATTAGTTGTATGATTACTGTATGTGGGAACAGTAAAAGCAGATGAGAATGCATAGCTAAATAGTTGCATCATTACTGTAAGTTGGAACAATAAAAGTAGTTGCTGATACACAGCTCAATAGAAGCTATAAGCAAATATAACCACACCGCTAAAAAAAAAAAAAAAGAAGTCTGAATTATCATTTACTGTACTTACAACTTCAGTTGGTGAAGCTTACTCTTAGCGAATTAACAAAAAAAGGGTTTTGACTTAAAGAATCTAGCCTGGTAGAGAGAGAGAGAGGGAGAGAGAGAGAGAGAGAGAGAGAGAGAGAGAGAGAGAGAGAGAGAGAGAGAGAGAGAGAGAGAGAGAGAGAGAGAGCAGCCAAGCTAGGAATCAGAATCGTGATGACTTTCCACAAACTGTGCTTGAAGGAGTGTCCGGTTTCCCCATTGCAAACAAATTGTCGCCAGGAGTCCTATTTAAATTTTTCTTTTTCTTTTTCTTTTTTCTTTTTTCTTTTTTTTTCTTCTGTTGTATCTCGTACTTCCTTTTTGGGAGACGCCATAATGCAACATATCCTGCATTTTGACGTCATTATTTATACCATTATGCTTTCCGGTTTCATACATTCCTTCTTTATTTCCTCCACTATCCCTGCCTTCTCCTCCTCCTCCTCCTCCTCCTCCTCTTCCTACTATTCCTTCTTCTTCTTCTTCTTCTTCTTCTTCTTCTTCGTCTTCTTTCCA
>JAXCGZ010022748.1:2500-25000 GCA_037179515.1 Halocaridina rubra | reverse complement strand
ATCTATTTTGGGAGATTTATAATGCCTATCGCCATATTTTTATATTTTGCAATCAATTTATTTACCAACACGAATATTGATTGCTTTATAAAATTTTATTTATTTTTACGAAATTTATTGAAATTGTTACTTGCGAATAATGCACACAACATAACAGAATGAATTAAGTTAAATAAGAAATTAGTACTTTTTATGAAGATTGAAATACATATAATGTATAGGGTATGCATTTATATATCAGAGGGAGGGCATGTCGACGAAAAAAATTGAACTGATTTTAAGAAACTGAAGAGGGGGGGGGGATGCGCTCAAGAGGTTGTCTACTACTTTGTTTCACTCAAGAACTTTACGTATGAATAGAGAGAGAGAGAGAGAGAGAGAGAGAGAGAGAGAGAGAGAGAGAGAGAGAGAGAGAGAGAGAGAGAGAGAGAGAGAGATTCCGGCAATTTATTCAAGCAAGTAAAAGATACTTCCTTAAGTATGTTACTTAAAAGAAATGGTAATTGTTGTTGTTATTGTAAGAGAATAGAAATAATATTTAAATGTGAGGGAAAGTATTTTTTATATCATGCACTGATAACAATGATTGAAAGGCTTCAATTATTATAAAGAATAGATTTATTTTACTAATACTGTGATTAGGATTATTTCCTGTTCAGGAGAAGCTTTACTAATTCTACTTGACTTTAAATAAAAAAAAAATTTTTTTTTGCCCAAATATATATTTTGTACTGTTACTACCACAATGACGTATTTCTACAATTCAGTATTACTACTACAAATTTTACTACAGTGTTACTTTTGCTGCTTACTATGCTACTAAAACTATTGCTATTGCATTGCTCACTCAGCTGCTTCCGCTATTTATACTGCTACTTCTACTGCTACTACTATTGATACTACTACACACCAAGGCATGGCACTCGTCGTCGCCAATAATGAATAATGAAGTCACAGGTAAAAATTCATAGGTTAGGTTAGGTTAGATTAAGCAAGTTAGGTTAGGTTAGGTTAAATCAGGTTAGGTTAGATTTTTATTCCTGTGACTTTTCTCTGTTAATTTATTTACTTGTGACTTTTTTCCTGGATTTGGCCTCGTTACAAAAATCTCCATGTGGATACATGTCTAATAAACCAAATATTGGCTATCCATACGGGGGAGGGAATGCATGGTACATGGTACGTATCACGCCACTTCTGTGTGAAAGGATTCATATATTTCCAGAGGTTCGTTTTCAATTGGCGTGCCACGTGTCATGCCACGTGCGACATGCCACTTTGGTGTGAAAGCGGCCTAATATAAAACTGGCTGGATTTACATAGGTGTTAATTGGCTACTGTGAGAAAGTGGGGCAAGTAACAGAGATGTTATGCAAGGTTGCTTCTCCATTACCTGAGTTGAAAGCATTCGTTGCACCAGCAAGATCAGTTCTAATACAAAATTACCTCTGCTGCTTTCTTTACTATTGCTATCATTACAACAGTACCTGTTACAACTACTGTTGGTACTAGTACTACTACTACTACTATACTAGCTCTATTAATACTCCTGCAAAAGATCTACTATTGCTACTTCCTATAATATTCATTATTATTATTATTATTATTATTATTATTATTATTATTATTATTATTATTATTATTATTATTATTATTATTATAATTATTATTACTATTATTATAATTATTATTATTATTATTATTATTATTATTATTATTATTATTATTATTATTATTATTATTATTATTGATTTTATTTGGAACAAGGTCCTGGGACCTGACCCTGATGTTCTTTTATCAGTTGTACCTCTCCCACTGATGGCGGCAGTAGTCTCCGAAAGTCTATGAATTATTTTACTACACCAAAAAAATATATATTGTATATACTTTTTGGGATTTTATTGGACAACCTTCATATTTAGTCCACGTTATTGTGGTTGCCTAGATTTATTATTATATTTATCAGTGTTATTATCATCATTATCATCATCATAATTATGCCAATAATAATAAATAATAAAGATAATAATAATAATAATAATAATAATAATAATAATAATAACAACAACCACAACAACAACAACTACTACTACTACTACTACTACTACTACTACTACTACTACTACTACTACTACTACTGTTATTATTATTATTATTATTATTATTATTATTATTATTATTATTATTATTATTATTATTATTGTTATAAAAATTTTCTTTACTCAACAGTATTTCTTAATGCTACTTTCAAGAGCTGCTACTCTTACTTTTACTGCTACTACTACTGCTGCTGGTGCTTTATTAAACTGTTACATGGAAAATAATTACCTTTTACTGCTTTCAAAAACTACATCCTGGAACACTAGATACCGTACTTTTTCTACTACTTCTACTACCACTACGACTACTACTATTACTACTGTATCTCTGCTGCTGCGACTACTACTTCTACTACTGAAGTGCTACCTTTGCTGCTTCCTTGCAGCACGCGAAGCATGACTGTGGTCTCCAATTTTTTTTTCCTTCACGATATAAGAAATTTATCCCTGTAAACATGACTAAGCAAATAATTTCATGTATATATATTGAGGAAAAGCAAGACGGAAAAATAAAGAGAGAAAGCAATAAATCTAAATAAACATAGGAATAAGCAAAAATTACAAAAAAAAAAAAAAATGTATATAGCTCCAGAGTGCTATCTATATATAGAAACCAAGATGGAAGAAAAATAGACAATATGATAGAGAAAAAAAAGGCAAAGGTTGATGAATGAATTATAAAATTCACATTAAATAAAGACATAAACATAAAAGAAATTAGAAAAAGAAAAATTAAAAATAATATATGAGAGAGAATAGTAAAAAGACAGAATAAGAAAAAATAAAGAGAAAAAAGATTAAAAACAGATAAAGAAAATTAGAAGGGAAAAGAATCAAAACCTTAGAAAGAATGAATGAAAAAAGAAAAAGAAAATTAGAAATAAAAACACAAGAAAAATAAAAGCAATAAAAAAAAGAAAGAAAAAAAGATTGTTTAGAAAAAATAAATAAAATAAGAAAAAAAGAAACAGTTTGAAGAGGCCCCAAAAAATATTTAGTAAGTGATAAAATAGAAAATAAAAATCCGTATATGTTAAGAAAAAAAAGAAAAAGAAAAATAAAAATACGTAGGAAAGAGTCAGATAAAACAGGAAAAAAAACACAGTAAGAAATATAAAATACAAAAATAAAAATGAATGAAAAAATTTATATAAAAAATAGAAAATAATAAAATGCAAATAAAGAATAACTAAAAATGAAGAATATAAAGTCAAAAATAATATATTAAAACAAAGAATAAAAATATAGTTCGTGCATTACAAAGTATTAAACGCAAATATGCAAAGTGTGAAATAAAGGTTATTAAAATACAAAATTGAGAAATGGAAAACACTTTATGAAAGATAAAATATTAAATTGTAAAATATGATATAATGAATAGGAATCAGAAAATGTAAAATGTAAAATATAAAATGTAAAATAGACAGACTGATATGTAGAATATATAATATAAGAGAAAATTAAATTTAAAAAAATTAAGATGCAAAATATAGAAAATGAAAGTTAGGGAGACTAATAAAAGAATTTTAAAAATATAAGAGGATTAGATAATGAAATAGATAATATAAATAAAAAGACAATAAAAATATAAGGAGAAGAAATTAGAAAAAAAATAGATTTTACATAATTCAGACAAAAAAATAAGAAAACCGTGAATAAATATGCGTTAGATAAATATTGAAATGTAGAAGAGGAAAATAAATGAGATAATATAAAACAAAGGTATGAAATAAACTCAGAAATAAAATAGATTATATACTAAGACGAAGAGTAAATAGAAAATAAGAATTATCTGAAAAACAAATTTAATTAAATTAAAACTAATTTAATTAAATTAAATATACTAAATTAGACATGTTTATTTTTTTATTTCCCTTCAGTCTTTTCTCTTCATAGCTTATCTAGCGGGAAAAAAGAATAAATGTTAAATTAAAATAAGATAGAAAATAATTAAATTTTAAACCCTTCTGTTGATATTGCTTACACTGATGAATCTTCTTGGCCTCATCATTTATATATATATATATATATATATATATATATATATATATATATATATATATATATATATATATATATATATATATATATATATATTATATATATATATATATATATATATATATATATATATATATATATATATATATATATATGATTGACACCAGGACGGGCAAAAAAAAAAATCTGCCCTCATCGGGCCTGGGCACCAAGAAAACATAAAGTAAAGAGACACATAGATGGAGAGGGCTGTGACTTGTCAGATGTGACTGGATAATAATAAGTATGTAACGAGTATCCTAGAATGTTCTGTGTTGATGTTGGCATAGAAAAGAACCGCAACTGAAGGGAGACTTAACATCTGACTGTCCTGGACAATCCAATAGACTTTGAATCGCCTGTCGAGTGTGATTACCTAATTGTGATTACTGGAAAGAGCCCAAAGCTCGTATCTTCCCGTCTCCTGATCGGTTCCATTTTATACTTAGTCATACTTATCATACCTGTCCTTAAAACTATGGATTGAGATAGCTTTAACTACCTCCTCGCTTAGCCAATTCCAATTATCAACTACTCTTACACTGAAAAAGTATTTCCTTACATCCTGCAAAGAACTTTTCTTACGAAGCTTCCAACTATGACCTCTAGTTCTAGAGCCAGCCATATCAAAATATCGATCCCTATCCACTCTATCATAACCACGAAGGAATTTAAAGACTGTCACCATATCCCCCCTCACTCTTCTAGCTTCGAGTGATGGTAAGTCTAATTCCCTCAGCCTCTCATCATAACTGAGATTGCGTATTTCTGGCACCAGTTTCGTGGCATGTCTTTGAACTTTTTCAAGCTTAGCTATGTGCTTTTTCAAGTGCGGATTCCAAAAGGGGGCTGCATATTCGAGTTTTGGCCTCACATAGGTTACATAAATATTTCTGAACATTTCCTTGTCCATGTGCCTGAAGGCTACCCTTACATTTGATAAGAATGCATATACTGCCCTTACTAGGCCATTTATATGTATTTCTGGAGACAAATCTGCCAGTATGTTTACTCCTAGATCTCTCTCATTTTCTGTCTCTTGAAGTTGTACTCCAGCCACCGAGTAGTCAGTGTGATTACCTAATTGTGCTTACGGGAAAGAGCCCAAAGCTCGTATCTTCCCGTCTCCTGATCGGTTCCATTTTTAGACTTAGTGATACTTATCATACCTGTCCTTAAAACTATGGATTGAGGTAGCATTAACTACCTCCTCGCTTAGCGAATTCCAATTATCAACTACTCTTACACTGAAAAAGTATTTCCTTACATCCTGCAAACAAGTTTTCTTCCGAAGCTTGAAACTATGACCTCTAGTTCTAGAGCCAGCCATATCGAAATATCGATCCCTATCCACTCTATCATAGCCATGAAGGAATTTAAAGACTGTCACCATATCCCCCCTTACTCTTCTAGCTTCGAGTGATGGCAAGTCTAATTCCCTCAGCCTCTCATCATAACCGAGATTGCGTATTTCTGGCACCAGTTTCGTGGCATGTCTTTGAACTTTTTCAAGCTTAGCTATGTGCTTTTTCAAGTGCGGATTCCAAAAGGGGGCTGCATATTCGAGTTTTGGCCTCACATAGGTTACATAAATATTTCTGAACATTTCCTTGTCCATGTGCCTGAAGGCTACCCTTACATTTGATAAGAATGCATATGCTGCCCTTACTAGGCCATTTATATGTATTTCTGGAGACAAATCTGCCAATATGTTTACTCCTAGATCTCTCTCATTTTCTGTCTCCTGAAGTTGTACTCCAGCCACCGAGTAGTCAAGCTTGGGCCTTCTTGCACTTGTACCCATTCTCATTACCTTACATTTTGAGGTATTGAATTTCATTAGCCACTTTTCTGACCACTCATGCAGATTATTTAGATCCTCCTGAAGTTCTCTACCATTGTTCTCGTTTTTTACTTTCTTCACAATCTTTGCATCATCTGCAAACATATTCATGAATGAATTTACAGACTCTGGTAGGTCATTTACATATACAAGGAACAAAAGTGGCCCTAAAACTGAACCCTGTGGAACTCCACTACTAACTCTTCTCCATTCAGACACTGAGTGTCTTACTCTAACCCTCTGTTCCCTTCCTTCTAAGTAAGTTTTTATCCATTCCAAGACATTTCCACCTATTCTAGCCATTGATTGCAGCTTCCTAATAAGTCTCCCATGTGTATGGGTGTGTGGGTGGGTGTGTAAGTTTGAGTGTGTTTTGTTTGTGTTTATAATTGATGGATAGCTTTTGAGAAGTAGATGAAGATGGATAGATAGATACCAAGAGAAAGAGAGAGAGAGAGAGAGAGAGAGAGAGAGAGAGAGAGAGAGAGAGAGAGAGAGAGAGAGAGAGAGAGAGAGAGAGATCATTTTAGTCTCAGTAACGGTAATTTTGTCTAAAAGTTTTTAGTAATTATTATAATATATCTAATCTCTTAGAGAGAGAGAGAGAGAGAGAGAGAGAGAGAGAGAGAGAGAGAGAGAGAGAGAGAGAGAGAGAGAGAGAGAGAGAGAGAGAGAGAGAGATCATTTTAGTCACAGTATCGGTAATTTTGTCTAAAAGTTTTCAGTAATTATTATAATATATCTAATCTCTTAGAGAGAGAGAGAGAGAGAGAGAGAGAGAGAGAGAGAGAGAGAGAGAGAGAGAGAGAGAGAGAGAGAGAGAGAGAGAGAGAGAGAGAGATCATTTTAGTCTCAGTAACGGTAATTTTGTCTAAAAGTTTTTAGTAATTATTATAATATATCTAATCTCTTAGAGAGAGAGAGAGAGAGAGAGAGAGAGAGAGAGAGAGAGAGAGAGAGAGAGAGAGAGAGAGAGAGAGAGAGAGAGAGAGATCGTTTTCAGCTTAGAAACGGTAATTTCTTTCTATACGTTTTCAAAAATTATCCTATCTTTCAGAGAGAGAGAGAGAGAGAGAGAGAGAGAGAGAGAGAGAGAGAGAGAGAGAGAGAGAGATCGTTTTCAGCTTAGAAACGGTAATTTCTTTCTATACGTTTTCAAAAATTATCCTATCTTTCAGAGAGAGAGAGAGAGAGAGAGAGAGAGAGAGAGAGAGAGAGAGAGAGAGAGAGAGAGAGAGAGAGAGAGAGAGAGAGAGAAAGTTATTGTTAACTGAATAATTAATGTTTTTCAGCTTTTGAGTATGGGGATAACCTCGATGAAGTTTTCCCCTAAAATTTGTATTGTAATTCAATTCTCAGTTTGCTCGTCTTTGATATTTCTGTCATTATTATTATTATTATTATTATTGATTGATTCGGTTTTACGTCACGAACTCCCTTTTCTACTAAGGGCTAGGATGTTTGCCTTCTTACGAAGGACTTGATTTGGCGGATGTAATCATTACCCTGAGTGTATGCCCTTACTAACCTCAGTCCGTGACGGGCGCGAACCCTCGACCTGCCGCCTCAGAGTCGCAGACGCTACCATTTTGCCACGATTATTATTATTATTATTATTATTATTATTATTATTATTATTATTATTATTATTATTTGAAGTAGTAGTAGTAGTAGTAGTAGTAATTCTAGTAGTAGTAGTAGTAGTAGTAGTAGTAGTAGTAGGATTATTATGATTATCATTATTATTACATTTTTGTTCATGTGTTTAAGGGAAAGAGAAGTTAGTGTAAATTCGTGTGAATAATCCCCCCCCCCCCGTTCAGTCCGCCGGGCTAAGCGGAAAGCGAAAAAAAACATCATAATGTCTGCTGCTGCTGCTGCCATCTGTTCACGAGGTAAACGATTCTAAATATATTTGCATTTCGGTATGTCAGACCTCCACAAGATTATCTGTATTATTGCTGAAATCATTGTTGTTGTTATAATAATAATAATAATAATAATAATAATAATAATAATAATAATAATAATAATAATAATAATAATTATTATTATTATTATTATTATTATTATTATTATTATTATTATTATTATTATTATTATTAGTATTATTATTATTATTAGTAGTAGTAGTAGTAGTATTCTTATTATTATTGCTGGGGTTAAAGTTATAACATTAGATATTTGGAATTACAAGTAGAGAGTTCAGGCTCTGTAAAGGACAAAAATACCTCTCTTTCATGTCTCACAATACAGAAGGTTTATTCCAGACAGTACATACTCTATAAGTACAAAAAGAAAAAAAAAAGGCTATCTATAGATAGATTTATTTTTTTAATTTTATACACAGAATATTTATTGTCTGTATATATATATATATATATATATATATATATATATATATATATATATATATATATATATATATATATATATATATATATATATATATATATATATATATATATATATATATATATATATATATATATATATATATATATATATATATATATATATATATATATATATATATATATATATATATATATATATATATATATATATATATATATATATATATATATATATATATATATATATATATATATATATATATATATATATATATATATATATATATATATATATATATATATATATATATATATATATATATATATATATATATATGTATATTTATATATATATATATGTATATTTATATATATATATATATATATATATATATATATATATATATATATATATATATATATATATACAATCATACATACATACATACATACATACATACATACATACATACATACATACACACAACCACATGAAATTGAATAAATGCAATTCTGTCTTTGTCACAGTTCGTGTTCCTTTGAAGCACAAATCAGAGGACACATTTCTCGCTAATTAAAATGTTTAGAAGGTATTTAGCGTATGCACAGTGCGTGTGTGTGTTTCTGTCGCTATTTCATCATTTTATTTGTCGTTGTTTCGAGATATTGTAAGTAAAAGGGTTCACGAACTGTGGTCCGTAGACCCTATGGAGGCTTCAAAATTACATAAATTATTAAAGAAATAATACAGCGGGGCCTTAGGAAGGGCATGTGATTTTAATCTTCCTACTCCACTTTATATGTGTCGACCTATATTTGAATTGGGACTAAATTTGAAGCAGAAAGCTGTGAGTGTGTTTTTATTTTTTCATATGCATTAGGTTCTTTTTATCAGATATGCGAGAGGTTATAGAAGCCGAAAGTTTTGATGATGATGCTCCAGCATTGACTTTGCACATCTAACGGTATATTCAGTGAGCCTGTTGAGTTGACAGGGGCTATCTATCACAGTAGAGACGCAGCTGCCCCCCCTCCTTTTTATCTCCCATAGTAATGATATTATTATTATTATTATTATTATTATTATTATTATTATTATTATTATTATTATTATTATTATTATTATTATTATTATTATTATTATTATTATTATTATCATCATCATCATCATCATCATCATTATTATTAGTATTATCATTATTATTATTATTATTATTATTATTATTATTATTATTATTATTATTATTATTATTATTATTATTATTAGTAGTAGTAGTAGTAGTAGTAGTAGTAGTAGTAGTAGTAGTAGTAGTAGTAGTAGTATTTGACTTTGGCTTTGGCGAAAGGAAGTCATACCAACCGTGTATTATAATTTTTTTTATTTCATCATGACTTTATCCAGCTATTTTACTGAAGGGTTACCTACTTTCACTTTAAATGTACAATTTTAAAATTATTATATTCGTGAAACAGAATACATGTAGCACTGTCTCATGAAGATCATATATGTTGGTAGCAAAAAAAAAATATATACTACATGGTGACTACACTCATGAAATGGAGCGCCTGTGGTGCGGCCCCATGTAAATTTTTTAAGTATGTTCGTACAATAAAGTGCCTGTGACATGGTCCGCATGAGAAATTTTGTGTTATAGTGCCTAAGAAAAAGTAAATGTCAAAGTTATATTAATGTTTCCTCAACAAATACATAAATAAACACATTACAAAAAAGGAATGCCAGAGGTATGATCTTCATATAGAGTTCTATGTAATGACACTCTCAATGAAGACAGAGTTCTTTAATTTTCTTTAAAGAGAAAAACTTATTATGCCCATTCAATAGAGTGTCTATGGCACTTCCAACTTTGAAAATAAGAGGATCACAATGAAAAAAGGAGAATTCATCTTTGACTAATGTAATATACCCTGTGTCCCATTCTAAAGAAAAAAACAATAATGTTACTGGATCTTGTAGAGATGAGTAACCCCCATAACATTATATAAAGTTAAATAACCCGGTAAATTGATAGGTTAGCTGAGGTTAGGTTAAGTCAGGTTGGGTTAAGTTAGGACAGGTGACTTGCCTTGTAAAATGATATGTAACCTTAAAAGACCCTAAGGTGACTCTTCTTTACAAGATTCGAATGACCTAAGAATTATTGTTAATTGTTGATGTGTTCAAGAGTCTAGTGAGACACAGTGACCTCATATAACCTTTGGAAAAGCTGCCGAAAAGTGATATTAATATTGTATCGCACAGAGATATCCTAGTAAATAGGATGTTATTCCAATAATTTTTATGTAATTAAATCCGTTCACTATTATTGAAATCACATTTAATATATTTTATAAAGGAAAGCAGTTGTTAAACCTAACCTAACTGAACCTAACGTAATATTGTGTGTCTTTTGTACAGTATAAACTCAAAGAATATTTTCTTACGTTATTTTGTTAGTTAAGTTTTTGCATGGCAACCGCTTTGAATAAATAGGAATTTATTTGATTATTAGGAAAAGATTTAGTGGAGTATTGGGGATCACAATGCACACTTACACACACACACACACACACACACACACACACACACACACACACACACACACACACACACACACACACACACACACACACACACACACTTGAAAAAGTTCAAAGACATGCCACGAAACTGGTGCCAGAAATACGCAATCTCAGTTATGATGAGAGGCTGAGAGAATTAGACTTACCATCACTCGAAGCTAGAAGAGTGAGGGGGGATATGGTGACAGTCTTTAAATTCCTTCATGGATATGATAGAGTGGATAGGGATCGATATTTTGATATGGCTGGCTCTAGAACTAGAGGTCATAGTTTGAAGCTTCGTAAGAAAAGTTCTTTGCAGGATGTAAGGAAATACTTTTTCAGTGTAAGAGTAGTTGATAATTGGAATTGGCTAAGCGAGGAGGTAGTTAATGCTACCTCAATCCATAGTTTTAAGGACAGGTATGATAAGTATCACTAAGTATAAAATGGAACCGATGAGGAGACGGGAAGATACGAGCTTTGGGCTCTTTCCCGTAAACACAATTAGGTAATCACAATTAGGTAATCACACACACACACACACACACACACACACACATATATATATATATATATATATATATATATATATATATATATATATATATATATATATATATATATATATATATATATATATATATATATATATATATATATATATATATATAACGAAAAGAAAGAACTAAATATTGTATATCATTTGTACGGTGTAAACTCAAGAAATACTGAATAACTAGAACTAGATTTATGGGGGGAGGGGTTTGATAGACCACCTTTGTGGTAATTTTTCTGAGAAACAGCTCCCTACCACCCCTCTACCCATCACCCGGTCGCAGACCCCCACTAGGTACTCCCCGCCACCTTCGCTAAATTTTATGATTTAAGACTCCCTACCCCCCACACTACCCTACACACCCCCTCATCCCTCCCCACCAATATTTTCCCCCTTTTTTTATATTTCCTCTTTTTTTTTAATTTCCGATTTGCCTCTTTTCATTTTCTGTTTTCTTTTATTTTTTCTCTTTATTGTTTCCTTTTTCTTTTTTGTCGTTTTCTTTTTTCTGTCCCTTTTACTCTTTATCCTTGTTCTTTACTTTTTCGTTTTTTCCTTTTTCTCCTATTTATCATCTCCTTAGTTCTGTTCTTTTTTTTTTCCTTCTTCGTTTCTTTTCCAATGTTCTATTTTTTCATTTGTTTTTACTTTTGAGCTTTTTCTTATTTCTCTTACTTTAATATTTTCATTTATCTTTTTTCTTAGTCAATTTTCATTTTTCTTTGTTCAAGTTTTCCTTCTTTTAACTTAGTCTTTTTTTTCTTTTTTCAATTTCTCTTTTTACCTCTTTATTCCATTTCATTTTCTCTTTTTTGTTCTTTTTATTACTCTTATTGACGAATTCGTCAACTTGTTTAAATAATTTCTTAAGATGAAACTTAGAGAAAAATTATTCCCTCCCATTAATAGGGACCAATGGTTTCGGTTCTACGTCACGAACTCCCATTTCAACTAAGGGCTAGGACGGTTGCCTTCTTGCGAAGGACTTGTTTTGGCAGATGTAATCGTTACCCTGAGTGTATGCCCTTACTAGCCTCAGTCCGTGACGGGGCGCGAACCCTCTTTTCTAATAATGACCGTAATAACGCCATGAGCTCAGGCTTGGAAAAAGGCATCTGTCAAATACCTCTGAATTAATAAAGTATATTTTCAGTGCATAGATATGATAATCCAGTGGTAGAACCAATGTTACTGTTGGCACAGGCTCGTAAAAACATACATACAAATACTCTAACCTTAAGCCTTCTTAAAAGGGGGATGGTTGAGTCAAAGCACACATCACAAAAAAAAAGTTTACCTCTTTTATCAACTGGTTCTTCATCTTTATCGGCAATTTTTCCCAATCGGCAACTTTTTCCATGTTCATATGGGGTCGCTGTATCTCGCTACTAACCTCATAACAGCTAGTGGTGAACTTTTGGCTGCCCAGATGCCCTTCCACATACTAACCTTCTCCATTGATCTGGGATTATAGGGTCTCTGTTTCTCACTATCTCATGAATACTAATCTTGGCTTTGAAATAAAGTTTTGCAGCCTCATTTTTCTCCTGACAACAACTCTCTCTATCGATCCGGGATTATGGGATAACTGTTTCCCCACTAGCTTCGTTCGTTCCGGTTTTACGTCACGGACTCCCTTTTCTACCAAGGGCTAGGACGGTTGCCTTCTTGCGAAGGACTTGTTTTGGCTTTTGTAATCGTTACCCTGAGTGCATGCCCTTGCTAACCTCAGACCGTGACGGGGCGCAAACCCTCGACCTGACGCTTCAAAGTCGCGGACGCTACCGCTTGAGCCACGGTGACTACTGTTTCCCCACTAGCTTCATGGAAGCTAATGTTGATATTTGCTTAACAGATTTACGGTCTGATAGTATCTGTCCACACACCTAATTCTGTCCATTGACCTGACCCGCGTTTGGGACCGGCGCCAAATTGAACTGGCTTGCTATATCAGGGCTGAATTAATAAAGTAATAGAAGTAGAGTGATATTACAAGTATTTGTACAATAAGTAACAGCATCTCTGTGTGTGTGAATGTGTGTGTGGTGTGTGTGTGTGTGTGTGTGTGTGGTGTGTGGTGTGATTACCTAATTGTGATTACCTAATTGTGTTTACGGGAAAGAGCCCAAAGCTCGTATCTTCCCGTCTCCTCATCGGTTCCATTTTAGACTTAGTGATACTTATCATACCTGTCCTTAAAACTATGCATTGAGATAGCATTAACTGCCTCCTCGCTTAGCCAATTCCAATTATCAACTACTCTTACACTGAAAAAGTATTTCCTTACATCCTGCAAAGAAGTTTTCTTACGAAGCTTCAAACTATGACCTCTAGTTCTAGAGCCAGCCATATCAAAATATCGATCCCTATCCACTCTATCATAACCATGAAGGAATTTAAAGACTGTCACCATATCCCCCCTCACTCTTCTACCTTCGAGTGATGGTAAGTCTAATTCCCTCAGCCTCTCATCATAACTGAGATTGCGTATTTCTGGCACCAGTTTCGTGGCATGTCTTTGAACTTTTTCAAGCTTAGCTATGTGCTTTTTCAAGTGCGGATTCCAAAAGGGGGCTGCATATTCGAGTTTTGGCCTCACATAGGTTACATAAATATTTCTGAACATTTCCTTGTCCATGTGCCTGAAGGCTACCCTTACATTTGATAAGAATGCATATGCTGCCCTTACTAGGCCATTTATATGTATTTCTGGAGACAAATCTGCCAGTATGTTTACTTCTAGATCTCTCTCATTTTCTGTCTCTTGAAGTTGTACTCCAGCCACCGAGTAGTCAAGCTTGGGCCTTCTTGCACTTGTACCCATTCTCATTACCTTACATTTTGAGGTATTGAATTTCATTAGCCACTTTTCTGACCACTCATGCAGATTATTTAGATCCTCCTGAAGTTCTCTACCATTGTTCTCGTTTTTTACTTTCTTCACAATCTTTGCATCATCTGCAAACATATTCATGAATGAATTTACAGACTCTGGTAGGTCATTTACATATACAAGGAACAAAAGTGGCCCTAAAACTGAACCCTGTGGAACTCCACTACTAACTCTTCTCCATTCAGACACTGAGTGTCTTACTCTAACCCTCTGTTCCCTTCCTTCTAAGTTAAGTTTTTATCCATTCCAAAACATTTCCACCTATTCTAGCCATTGATTGCAGCTTACTAATAAGTCTCCCATGTGGAACAGTGTCAAACGCTTTCTGGAAGTCTAGGAATATGCAATCTGCCCAGCCCTCTCTTTCCTGTAAGATTTGGCTTACCTCATCATAAAATTCTAATAAGTTTGTTACTGTTGATCTACCTTCTCTGAAGCCATGTTGCCTCACTGACAAAAAGTTGAAGGATTCCAAGTGAATAGAGATATGTTTCCTTAGTAGTTTCTCCATAACTTTGCAAACTATGCTGGTCAAGGAAACTGGTCTATAGTGTGTGTGTGTGTGTGTGTGTGTGTGTGTGTGTGGTGTGTGTGTGTGTGTGTGTGTGTGTGTGTGTGTGTGATCTATGATGTATAAAATTTTCTAAATATTTAGTACAGGGGACACAGCAAGACCATGGTGCAACCACTTTCGCTTTGAGTGCATTGCGTAAGCAGGTATTACACCTCTTATTGATTACTGTAACACAATATGGTAATGCCTCCATGTGTCTAGTATTTAGAACTGGGAGTCTAGTGGTGGACCAACTGCGCTGGTAGGAATATCTTCGCCTACTATGAGAACATTAATTTATAATTATCAATAACTACAACAACCACAACAACAACAACAGTAATAATAATAATAATAATAATAATAATAATAATAATAATAATAATAATAATAATGATTATGATAATAATGATAATGATAATAATAATAATAATAATAATATAATAATAATAATAATAATAATAATAATAATAATAATAATAATAATAATAATAATAATAATAATAATAGTAATAATAATAGTAATAATAATAATAATAATATTAATAATAATAATAATAATAATACTAATAATAATAATAATAATAATATAATAATAATAATAATAATAGTAAGAAGAAGAAGAAGAAAAAGACGATTAATTATGTTTGTTACATGAACTCAAACTTTAGAACATATATACATATATTCCACTTAATATATTGCTAAAAGTAATAAGTAACAAATATATGATATTATTATTACAGGAGAAATAACAGACTCTTAATGGACACAATGACGTGTTGAGCTTATTTCAAGAATAGAAAATATAAATATCTTTGTGAAATAAAGAGTAATATCAAGAGTAATTTTCTGGGGCCACTGTGGCTCAGTGGTAACGCACGAGCCGGGAGACGACTTAAGTAGGCTGGAGACCACTTTGGGATGTAAGGATGTAAGGAAAGGCATCCCGTTTTCATTCCCCGGCTCCAACTTCTCTGTGTTCTCTCTCATTCATGGGGACTAATATATATATATATATATATATATATATATATATATATATATATATATATATATTATATATATATATATATATATATATATATATATATATATCCATCTATATACCAAAGCCATATTCCCTCTTATAATAAGGAGGGTGGCTGAGTCAAAGAAAGTACTTTGACTTTTTGTAGGAATTAAATACAGAGGAAGGGATTCCCAACCACCTCACTCTGCCCCATTTAGTCGACTTTTACGACACGCAGGGGAACACTAATATATATATATATATATATATATATATATATATATATATATATATATATATATATATATATATATATATATATATATATATTATATTGGCAAACTTTCTACTTTTCGGCTACTTCTCCTCTGTTTATATGGTGTCGCAGTGCGTCATTAACTTCTTTGAAGACTAATGGTTGGTTATGAGCAGCTTTTTATTATCATGCTTAACATGGTAATGACATGAGAATCATTTTTTCCACCAATAATAATGAGATGTTTGTAATCATTATATCGAGTGAAAATAAACAGTTCGGGTCTTGAATGCTGGAGGAAATATCGATTGGCAGCCCTCAGTGAGTACGCCATTAAGGGTGTTTTAGGGGGTCAGTAGTGATAGTTATTCTCTCTTGTGCTTGATAAGGAACATATTTGGACTTGTGAATAGAAGGAAATATTACTAGTTTTTTTGTCTTGCATGTTGACACTAGAATAAAGAGGAGAATAATCAAGGAAAGAGGATGAAGAAGAGAATAGAAAACAGTGGAGGGTGAGGAAGAGGTAGGGGAGAATAGATAGAACAGTGGTAGAGGAGAGGGAAGAGATGGGGGAAAGAAGGAGGAGAAAAAAAAGGAAGGAGAGATAGCAAAAAAAGGATGTAAAAGAAGAGCAGAGGAGGAAGACAATGAGAGGGATGAGGAGAAAGGAGTGAATAAGGAAGAGGAGAAATGGGAGGAGAAAGAGTAGAGGTGAGCAAAGGAGAACCAGGAATAGAATAGCAAAAGGAGAGGAAGTATGAGAGAATCGGATTTTGGGTGAGAGGAAGAGAAGATGGGAGAGAGGGAATGGAAAATGAAGAGAAGGAGGAGGAAGGGAAGATGGAAGAGGAAGAGGAGCAGGTGAAGAAGAGAGAAGAGGAGATGAAGGTAAAGGAGAAAGAGGAAAATTGAATAAACTGAAGGAAAAGATAGAGAAGGAAAGAAAGTAGGATATGGAATAAAATAAAAATATGGGGAACAGGAATTGGAAAATGCAGAGGAAGAGAGGGAAGATAGAGAGGGAGTGAGAGGAAGAAGAATAAAAGAGAATGAAGGACAAGAGAAGGAGGAAAGAGAGACAGATGGAAGAAGAGGAGGATGGATTGGAAGAAGAGGATCAGAACAGTGATAGAGGAGAGGGAAGAGCTGGGGGAAAGAAGAGGAGAAGAGAACTAAGCTGAACTGGAAGAGGAGGAAAAGGGAAGAGAGAGAGAGAGGAGAGAGAGAGAGAGAGAGAGAGAGAGAGAGAGAGAGAGAGAGAGAGAGAGAGAGATACGATAAGGAAGAAGAGAAGAACGAAAGAAGAGGAGGAAGAAGATGGGGGGAGTGTAAGAGCAGAAAAGGAAGGGAGATGTGATGGGAGAGGAAGGTGTGGGTGGGTGGGAGTAAGAGGAGTGCAGATAAAGGGCTTTGTATTATCATCATTACCTACTTGATAATCTCGTAAAAAAGAGCAAACATGAGTTCTTGTGCATATTACGCGCTGCGAAGCTTCCTTTATCACAGTCATTGGAGGGGATAATGTGGGGCTCTTCTAACCGAATATACTCAAAACTATCAACCGGAAATTGATCTGAAGAGAGACACATACATTCCAATCATCAACCCACCCCCTCCCCCTGGCCTCCCACCCAGCCACCCCCCAGTAATTTCGGGCATTAGATTAAAATAAGACTGAGTGGAGGTGAGACTCCAAAAACCAACCCTATCTTCTTCCTCCTCCTCCTCCTCCATCCCATACTCCTCCTCTTCCTCTTCCATCCTATCTTCCTCCCCCTCCTCCATCCTATCTTCTCTCTCCTCCATCCCATTCTCCTTCTGCCTCCTCCTCCTCCTCCTTTACATGATGATGGAGGAGGAGGACGTGGAGGAAAAGGTAAAAAGAATGAATTTCAATATAATGAACTGTAAGGATTCCTTTTTCAGAATGATTCATGATTGGTCGCTTCTTCTTCTTCTTCTTCTTCTTCTTCTTCTTCTTCTTCTTCTTCTTCTTCTTTTGCTTCTTCTTCTTCTTCTTCTTCTTCTTCTTCTTCTTCTTCTTCTTCTTCTTCTTCTTCTTCTTCTTCTTCTTCTTCTTTTGCTTCTTCTTCTTCTTCTTCTTCTTCTTCTTCTTCTTCTTCTTCTTCTTCTTCTTCTTCTTCTTCTTCTTCTTCTTCTTCTTCTTCTTCTTCATTACCTAGACGAGTATCATTATCATCTTGTTTTGAAGCACATTGTCTTTTTTTCTATTTTGTTTTTATTAATTTTTCTCTCCTCATTCCTTAAGGAAAGCATATATATTTCTTGTTCTCTTAGCTAAGCCTATTTTCCCCTTTTCAGCCTCCAGTTCTTTTTTAGAAAAGGATATTCTTCTTCATACCTCTTTTGTGTGTGTGGTGTGTGTGTGTGTGTGTGTGTGTGTGTGTGGGGGGGGGGGGGGCTGTAGCGTGTGTGTGAAGCCATAGTCTTCTCCTCCTTCTTTATTTCCGGGAAACAAACTGTTTAGTGTTTATTTTGTGTTTTAGAGAATGAAGTGATTATAATCATTCTATATACCAAAGTTTTTGTCTTCAATATTCACAATTTTTTTTCTCAGAAATTGACTTTTTTTTTAAACCTCCACATGATTCGGCTTTACGTCACGAACTCCCTTTTCTACTAAGGGCTAGGACGGATGCCTTCTTGCGAAGGACTTGTTTTGACATGTGTAATCGTTAACCTGAGTGTATGCCCTTGCTAACCTCAGTCCGTGACGGGGCGCGAACCCTCGACCTGCCGACACAGAGTCGCGGACGCTACCATTTAGCCACGGAGAGTACTATTTTTTTTTAAACCTCCACAGATTTCTCTAAATATACCCAGTCTACTTTAAATATATTATTTTTATCTTGACGATTTCTCTATTTCCCTAAATTTCTCCAAATTTACCCTTATTGTTCAAAATGGCCCTAAAGAGGGGTTTACACGGTCAAATGGTTCGTCGAACGCGGTTCGACAGACAAGTGTTTGAAGTGATGTTCGAACGTGTGAACGGGGTATTTGGTCGTCGAACACGTTTGTTCGACGACCAAATACCCCGTTCACACGTTCGAACATCACTTCAAACACTTGTCTGTCGAATCACGCTCGACGAACCGTTTGACCGTGTAAACCCCCTTAAATCTACCTTCTTGGCGCAATAGATTCAAAATATTAGATGGCACTTTGGTGCCAAAACATTATATTTCATATTGGAGCAATTGGTTATTTGGCACATCGGAAGCAGAGATTATATGGTATATCAGAACCAAAGATTGTGGCACATCGGAGTCAAAGATCATATGGCACATCAGAACCAAAGATCATATGGCACATCAGAACCAAAGATCATATGGCACATCGGAGATGAGAAGACACCTAAGAAATATAATGACCTCCTTATACTGATATACATATATATATGTTCCGGTTTTACGTCACGGACTCCCTTTTCTACTAAGGGCTAGGACGGTTGCCTTCTTACGAAGGACTTGTTCTGGCAGATGTAATCGTTACCTTGAATGTATGCCCTTACTAACCTCAGTCCGTGACGGGGCGCGAACCCTCGACCTGACGCCTCAGAGTCGCGAACGCTACCGCTTGAGCCACGGTGACTACACTGATACACATATAATTCATATTAAATGTATGTCACCGCTTTCTCAAATTCAATAAATGTTATGTAAAGCAAATGAGATCGCATCTAAATATATTAGAAATTATTTATAATACAGCTATCTTTTATTTCTTAATATATATTATATGCACTTGGAAATAAATACTGACTTTTCTTGATATCCAACTCCTTTCATCTATGAAAATTCAACGACAAAAGTGTCAGATGCCACCATTGCGACAGAGTGTGATATATTTCAGTCTTCATCATCGTCAGCTATTCCAGTGTTCATATTGGGTCGCTGTTTCTCATAAGCCTCTTGCAGACTAATGTATGATGTTGACTCAGACTTTTACTGTCGGATGTCCTTCGTGACTCCATCCCTATTGATCCTTTGTCTAGACCGGTGCAGGTTAAAACTGGCTTCCTCCCCCCAATATCTAGATTAAACATATGATATTTATATAATTATATAACTCAGTAATATAAAGTGAAGCAGGTACTACCAATATATTAGCTTTAATTTTAGGAGTGTGAGAACCACTAATATGAACCAATCCTGAGTCCAGTTTACCCTCTCAACCTTCAAATCCAGCTCATATCCCCCGACTCGTACCCAAAGCATGTTGACCTCAGGATATAAGTAACTGATTTTATTATTACACCAGAACTTTAGAATGACCTCAGGAGTTGGAGAACCTGTTGTACAAATCATTCTGTAGTACAAATGCCTCGTCCGACCTCACCTGTCCGCTTCATAGAAAATCTCTGGAATCCATAGGTACTTTTTTTTTTTTTTTAGATTCTCCACCCACGGAAGGGTGGAACGGGTCATGGAGGACCCATAGGGTGGTCGCCAACCGGCACAGGCCCCAACCCCCCACTGTGGTGACTAGCCACAGCAGTAACCTTCCCAGTAAACAGCTTAAACTCTCTTGCCTGGACGAGGCGCGATCCGTCGACCTCGCGAATGCGAGGCCAGCGCGTTACCACTGTACTAGCCAGGAGGCTAAAAAATCCATAGGTACCAATTATCCAGTGTGACTAGGGTTATGGGAACCCGTGGTACAAACAATTCATCGATCCAGTTACTCTACCCAAAACCTGTCCAGAAACATCTACTATTTTCACTAATCAATCTTTAGTGTTACCTTAGGAATTTTGAGAATTACAAATACAGGAACATCCCGATTAAAGAATATATACGTATTCCCCTCAAGTACAAAATATTCCTCCTTTCAAAAATCTCTGAATTCAGTATTACTAGCGCTTTAATAATACTGCAGGTATTTAAAGGCCACTACTAAAATATAAGCTACAAATATGATATAAATAATTCCCCCCTAAAATTTCCTTGCTAGCAGAAAATGATCATGGACTCGCGATCAAGAGTTGATTAGCACAGGTTCAATCAATTATCAAAACTCATGAAGAAACTGGACTTATCTTTACATAAAAATGTTAAATTACATAAAAAAGTTAATAAAAAAAAATTAACCTAACTTAACCCAAGAATGAAGACCTATTAATATTTCGTGTCTCAATTTTTCATGAGTTTCCAAACTGCCCAATTAAAAACGTTCCTCTACTTGATCAAACGTATTCTCCCATGGGTCACCCCCAGCGAAATAGCATGTAACCCTTCTGGTAGAAGTAACTTTTTTTTTTTTTATTATTGTGACGCCAGGATGGGCCAAAAATAAATAAATAAATAAATAAATCTACCCTCATCGGGCCTGGGCACGAAGAAAACTTAGAGAGAAACAGAGATGGGGAGTATTGTGACTTGTCGGATGTGAAGGGGCAATAAGACATGTGTAACGAATATCCAAGAATATTCGGTGTTGAAGGCATAGAAAGAGAACCGTAAGTGAAGGAAGACTTAACATCGAACTGTCCTGGACAGTCTTATTTAAGTCCACAAGACCCTTCAGCTGTAGTATTGCAACGGACGGTAATGCCATGGGCCAACCTACTATTTTGAATTCAATGCTACCAAATAATTAGCTTCAGGAGTTAGAGGACCACTAATGAATAAAATTACCTGCTTCAAATTGTCCTTTATCCTTTTTATCAAACCCTAAGCTATAGATATAAATTTTGAACAGCTACGTAAATGACCACAATATTCAGTACTATCAAAATTTTTATGACGTCTTCACGAGCTTGAGAATACTGGGAAAAAATACGTAAACTACCTTCCCCTCTTCCTCCTCCCTACCCCCCCTTCCCTCCCCTCTTCCTCCTCCCTCCCCTCTTCCTCCTCCCTACTTCCCTTCCCTCCCCTCTTCCTAATCCCCACCCCACCCCTTCCCTCATTGCCACAACCTCCTAGGGAGTAAAGGGGGGTTTACACGGTCAAACGGTTCGTCGAACGCGGTTCGACAGACAAGTGCTTGAAGTGATGTTCGAACATGTGAACGGGGTATTTGGTTGTCGAACACGGAAGGAGGGGAGGAGGTTTAAGGGGGGTTTACACGGTCAAACGGTTCGTCGAACGCGGTTCGACAGACAAGTGTTTGAAGTGATGCTCGAACGTGTGCACGGGGTATTTGGTTGTCGAACACGTTCCGTGTTCGACAACCAAATACCCCGTTCACACGTTCGAACATCACTTCAAACACTTGTCTGTCGAACCACGTTCGACGAACCGTTTGACCGTGTAAACCCCCCTTAAACCTCCTCCCCCTCCTTCTTTAACTAACTTCTC
>JAXCGZ010022747.1:137500-146684 GCA_037179515.1 Halocaridina rubra | reverse complement strand
TTTCTCATCTATTACAGTTATTGATTATATTGTTAATTGAAAAAATAAGATTTAAGCTTCCTTTTAAATGCTTGAAAAGATGAGGAGTCTTTTACATCATCTTGGATGCTGTTCCAGCCTCTAGGTCCTCTAACAGTTATTGACTTTCCTCCCAAATCTGTTCTTGTTCTTGGCACAAATAGATCTCTAGATTGTCGAGTAGAACATGGGTTCACGTCACTTACAGAGGGAAAAGAAAATAGCCAGGAAGGAAGTAAGTTATGGCATATTTTATAAGTAAAGGCACAGATATCAAATTCTATTTTGGATTCAATTTTTAACCAATTTAGTTCCTTTAAGATTGGGGTGACGTGGTCATATTTTTAGCTCCTCCTGTAGCTATTTTTGCTGCGAAATTTTCTACTTTTTGAACCCTGTCAAGCTGCTGTTTAGTGGTCATGCCCCATATTTTGCAACAGTAATTCATTATACTAAGGGCTAGTGACTGAACAACCATGATTCTCATTGATTTATCGAATCTATCTTTTATTCTATTTATTATCATTAATACGCCGTTTACCTTCTTGACAATATGACTGATATGTACGTCATATATGAGATAAGTGTCCATATTGACTCCTAAATTCTTTACAGATACAGATACAGATACGTACTACCAAAATTAATCTTGATATTAGAGGGGAGAAGAGATATTACCTGGCGTGAACCAACAAACATGCATTGTGTTTTTTGTTCGTTCACGTTCAATCCATTTTTCTGAAAATATACTTTTGCCTCATCCAATGCATATTCTGCTAACTTTAAAAGATCTTCTACATTACATACTTGATCAGATAATACCAACTGACAATCATCCGCATACTGTACCAAATAATATTTTTCAAGATCTTCTGCCATATCATTTATATAGATTAAAAACAAAACAGGTCCTAGGATTGATCCCTGAGGAACCCCAAATTTCACATTTCTAGGTGTTGACAAAACAGAATTAATTTTTACAGATTGGCATCTATCTTTTAAATAATCACTGAACCAGAATTCATCGATATTTAATTTATTACATTTCCTTAGAAGAATGTCATGGGATACACTATCGAATGCCTTTGACAGATCTAGCAATAACAGAAGAGATACTTGTTGGTTATCCATGTTGCTATAAATGCGTTCTGTGACCTTTAACAACGCTGTTTCTGTTGACAAGTATCTTCGGAAGCCGTGTTGACTCTCTGAGAATAAAGAATTCGCTTCTAGAAATGACATGAGCTGTGTTTCCACTATTTTTCCTAGGACCTTTGAAAGAATTGGTAATAAAGAGATGGGTCTGTAGTTTCCGACAGCATCTATATCCCCATTTTTATAAAAAGGTAGTACATATGGGTGCTTCCATAGATTAGGGAATATACCTGTCACTATTGACGTATTAACAATGATTGTAATATAAAAAATTAAAATTGGAAGAGAATCCATCAAATATCTGAACGGTATATCGTCTGAGCCTACTGATTTTGTTTCATTAAGATTTTTGAAAGTTAAAATGACTGTGTTTACATCTACAGGTTGTGGTTTAAAGCGAGCGATATTAGGATGTGGGGATTCGCTTGCCCAGTGTGATAATGGCGTATGTTCCATTCCTTCTGGCTAGTGCAGTGGTAACGCGTTGGCTTCGCATTCACGAGGTCGAAAGATCGGTTCCCGTCCAAGACCGAGAGTTTAAGCTGTTTACTGACAGGAACTGCTGTGGTTGGGCACCACAGTGGGGGGGTTGGGGCTTGCCCCGGCTGACGAATACCCATTGTATAATGAAATGGAAATAAAGGTTTATTATTATTATTATTATTATTATTATTATTCTTGAGATTTTCTAAAAGCTTGTTCTCCAATTTCAGAAAAATATTCATTAAATTCGTTAGCTTTCTCTAACGGATTGTCATAATTTGGTGACTTGGAATTCTTTAAACCAGGTAACATGTCTTTAAAAACCCGCCATGATTCCCGACTGTTACCCCTGCAAGAATTAAATTTTTCTTTGAAGTAATTGTCTTTATCAGCATCTAGCGCTCGTTCAACATTTTTCTTTTTATGTTTGAATTGATTTGCAAGTTCGTCATTACCTCTGTCTTTTCTTAGCTCTGACTGTAACTCATTTTTTTCTTTTATTGATTTCTTTAAGTTCTCATCGATCCATGGGGCAAAAGGTCTAGTTAGCTGTACTGTAACTACCGGTGAACAGCTATTGAGACATTTAATGAATGTATTAGTAAATATATCTACTTGAAGGTTTACATTATCGGTGTTCAAGATGCTGTTCAAAGTTTCTGATTCATTAAGAAGAAGATTGCAAAAAATGTTTGGACTATAATTTTTTCTGCAACGATATGTAACTATTTGGGGTTCAGGCTTTGGTTTACGTAAATTTAAGATCATTGAAAGCATTTCGTGGTCAGCAATGGGGCTTGGGAGAACTTCAGAGTGAATTATAATTTCCTTTTTATTTGTAATAACTAAATCTATCAGGGTAGACGTGTTTTTAGTAATTCTAGTGGCCTTATTTATTATCTGATTTAAATTTAGGTTGCTTATAACACTCTTAATGTTGTTTCCTTTTTTGAAAAGATCATCGTTAAAATCTCCTATAACAAAGACCGGTTTCTCCGTTAAGCACATAGCTTTAATAACATCTGAAAGATACGAAAAAGAAAGAACCGTAGCCTTTGGGTGGCGATAAACACAGCCAATAATTAAAGAAGGGAATTTTTTATATTGCACTTGTATCCATAGGTCATCTACTCCTTCCACCTTATCTATATTTGTGGTCACAGCTGAAACACTATAAATTTCCCTAACAAAAATACAGGCTCCACCTCCTCTTCCAGTGTCACATCTAAAAAGCTTAAAATTAGGAATATTTAAGAATTTACTCTCTATTGAGGAATCTAACCAGGTTTCGCAAATACATAGAATATCAATATCATCTTGAGTTAACATTAATTCGATTTCATTGAAATGACACAACAATGACTGTGCATTCAGATATTTCACTAACAATAGTTCCTTTTTCATACATTTGGGCTTATTTGTATTGCGGGCGCATTCTTCTTGGCCGCTTTCCTAGTAACTATTAGATTCTTTACACATTCGACTTTTATGTCCGTATTGGTAACACTGATTACATCTAATCCGATGATCATAGCGACAGCTTGTTTGACGATGATTAAATTCTCCGCAGTTAAAACAGCCTTTCCGTCTGTAGTTGCTGCTTTGGGTATTTGCGCCCCTGGTGTTTCTTGAATAGTGTATTCTCTGAGGAGGGCGGCTGTGCTGAAGTCTGCTGTGTCTGTTTCGGTCTTCTTCTGTCCTTTCGTAATAGAAATGTCCTATTCCTGTTCGGTTTCTAATTTCTGTTCTATCATTACTTGCGTGTCGATGATATGGAGGCTTACGGTGTCTCTCCTGATTGCGTGTCCCGTGATAATTTCTCACTTGATAGTTCCGGTCACCCCTGCTAGATGTAGGAGTGACTGTTACTCTATTTTGTTTGTTACTCTTGAGATTTTCACTAATTTCCAAAAATGGGCACTGTTTACTAATGGCAGACAACAATCTGATTACACCATATCTATTTAATTTAGCATTTTCATTTTCACTGCCTCTCTCTACAACATAGCTCATATCATCCACTTCCCCAGTACCAAGTCTGATGTTTAAACTGGTGCTAAGGATACGTATGCCATTTGAGTTTCCCCATTGGTTGAGTTTTTCATTGTACTGGCCAATCTTGTTATCGAGATCTTCATTTGGATTTGGTACTAACTCTGATACATATAATTCAATATCTTCATTTTTAGATTTCAAATCTGATATCAAATCTCCCAGGTTATCCAAGATAGTACTTACATTTCCGATTACCTGAAGGTCATTGGCACCGCAATATATAATACATCTCTTTGGTGTCCAATCCAATTTCTCGTTAACCCAGCACCTTGTCAGATCCATATTAGTGTCTTTGATTGTTTTTGTAGCACAATATTTTCCAACATCAGATAGGCGAATTTCTGATAAATTTTCATCTCCTGTGAAAAGAGTTTTTTCAGGTGACGCTGGTGGAGTTTCATTTGTCAAGCTATCTCTGATTCTTTCTTCTAACGTAGATATCCTGTCGTTCAAGCGATTTATAGTAATATTTGCCGTTTTCAGTAGTTCGTTGAGATTTTCTATTTCCAAGTCTTTTATAGCAAGTTTTTCATTGATCATTACTAACTCATTTTGAATTTTAGCAATGGGGTCGATTGGCGGATTAGTTTGACTATTTGATGGCTCATCTCTTTGTGTTGACTTATGATGTGTCATTATCATATCGACGAGCTGCTCCTTTGGTTGGTATACCTTCCTCAGTCCCAGGTGGCGGCAGTGCTTTTGAAGCTGAGGTTTTGTGAAGCTTTGAAGTAGATAATCTCTGTTTGGATTATCTAGTGATGGTCTACTTATAACATTTGTACTTTCTCTGTCTATATGGTTAACAAGATCTGTTGTTTCGGTTGAGTGGTGGTCGCTAATTTCGTTGTTAGCCATTCTGCTTTTTAACAAATAGCTCCCTTATCGGTGTATGTCGTCACGGACTATGAGACCCAGTGCGCATGCGCAGAATGAGGAAAAATGGAACGAGAGTCCGTTGCCTGAGTGAAGTAATATATTATAACAAAAAATACACTAAGTCCCCACAACTCATTCACTGTTTATCACTGTTATTGGACACTATATCACTTCACAAAGTATTTCACTCAATCTAGGCGCACAAGGTGGCGTAAAAATTATGAAAAGGGGCTTTGATTATAGAGCATGACACAGACAATCTTCCCACAACCACGACCACGTAGAGGAGAGAGAGAGAGAGAGAGAGAGAGAGGAGAGAGAGAGAGAGAGAGAGAGAGAGAGTATGGGTATAACAATCTCCCCCTTCGAGATTGCGCCGTTCCAAAGGGAGTGTTTTGCATGAGTGCCTCACAGTATATCTTTCCCTGCAGCCGTATTGCAGTCTCTCGCGTTTATATTTTGCACTGTGAATCATGAACTCCCACATGCCCCTTAAGCTAAAGATATACACCTCGGCAGCTAGTGTAGAACATACAGTTTGATAAATGAAATCGTTAGAGTAGACAGTAAATTTACAATTTTGTCCAAACTTCCCATTATTCTTGGCAGATGACGTTTTGATGCCTCGTTCTCCCCTCGCTCCCTTGTCGAAGGGCTGCCTGTAGACAGGTCCACAAGAAGTATGATACCGAAGATAAATGGCTGTCTAAGAGACCCAATATAGAGCGTAATTCTCTCTCGATCTCTTCCTTCTTATGATTCAATTCAAACTAGAAATTACATTTTATTATATTGTCCATATATGGGCAATACTGCCTTAGAAACATCGTAGATGGCAAAAATAAAAAAAAAAAAACGCGAAAAAAATATATATTTATAAACTAGATATTTAGGCCATTTTTTTTTATTGAGCCAGCACATCAGCATCACCGTGAAAATACTCTGAGATTAACACCCGGGCCCTGCAGTACACTGGCAGGTATTCATGCCTCAAAGAGATCTCTGTTATATAGCAATAATTCTAGATGTGTCACACCACAGTGTTTACACATGTAAAGTAATGGTGAAAAATACAGCAATATATACTGATGGAGCTCAGAAAATGAAGTCATGGCAACCCGAATCCAAAAAAACTTGAGTTAATCCCATCGGCACCTGCGGGATGGTGTATGAGGCCTCTAGTCATATGTTATGTCATTCTCTAGGTGTTATTTTTCTCATTCAAAAAGTTCGAGAACAAAATATCATGCTTCTGAAATATGTCATTCTATTTTCGAGGTGTGACGGAGGCAGGTATCTGTACATGGTATATATACACACATAACGCAGCTCCATACTTCAGTCTACTTAAGGCTCTGGGGACACGTAGAAGTGAGTGTGGCAAAATGGATATTTTATTTAATTTCATTACGCGCGCATCTTGAGGTGCATTACTCTTTGCAGTATGTCTGGGTACACCCCCGGGGATTAAAGAAACATGGAAAGGAGTAATTTTGATTACAGTGCTCTAAAAAAAATAAAAAATAAATAAAACTCAGCAAAGTTGTCTGGACTGGATGCCTTTGATGTTTTTATTAGCTGGGTTGGCAGACATCGGGAGCACCAGCTCACGTTGGAACATCTGGAAAGAATTGCAGGAAAAATTCAGGGCTTGAAAATCAGAACAATAATATTCAGTTTTACCAATTTTTCTTTTAAAAAATGTGTCTTTTATCTATTTTATCCATCTATTTATCTATTATTTATTTAAATATCTATTTAATTATATATTTCTTTACTTATTTACTTATATATTTATTTATTTACCTTCTAAGTTTCAAGGCACTGCGATGGTTAAGGGAAAATTATTATTATTTTTTAGTTTACGATAAGTAGCCTTTAGGACTCCATGACTCTCTTTTCAAGCATATTAAGATCTGAGATATATCCTCCTGAAGAATACCCTAGAGCTAAAGAGTTATCTGTGATGTCTGAGAGTTTCACTGTGGAAACGGAAATACTTTTGTTTCAATATTTATCACAAACAGCACCATACAATATGCAGTTATTAATTTTTATGTAAATAAAATATTATGTATGTCTCTACCTTAAATATTATTTGCCATTTTTTTATGTCGCTACTAATCCATACTTGAGTGGAATTAGGGATGAATGACCTTCCATACTTGAGTAGAGCTGAAAATTAAGGATGGATGACCTTCCTAACTCCCATGGTGGGCTCGAATAAGGGCTTGTTATTTTCCGAATCAAACCATCTCGCTACCGCGATCCCCTATATGTTGTCCGCTGTTTCATGTGTCACTATTTCTCAGATTTAAAGAGGGTGGACAAAGACTGGTTGTAACTGCTCTCCATAATGCCCCGCGGTGACTTTAACACAAGTTTGTTACTTCCCGAGTCGAAGACTAACCCCTACGCTACCACACTGTGTATTTTAAAATCATATAACCATACAAGTTCTCCCAGTGGTAAATACAAGCTTAATTACAGTTTGATCTACAGTGTTCATGGAAATTATTCAAAATCTGAGAAATGCTTGATAAAATAACTTTTGACTTTAAAAGACTCCTCTGGATATACCAACATATTGTGTATGTAGTTTCTTTTTACTCGAGATCTCTAACTAAAGAAGAAGTAATTTTCAAACGTCTATGCCAATTAAGTCAGAGCAGCAGGCCATCACTCCATTCCTGTGTCATTGTTGTCGTCTCCTACTTCCTCAGTGTCGCCTGTGACATATTCCCCTCAGTAATCAACAGCATGGGAGGTCTAATCAGGGCACAAGTCATTCCGCTACAGCGCTACATATTAGTAAATGAGAGAGAGAGAGAGAGAGAGAGAGAGAGAGAGAGAGAGAGAGAGAGAGAGAGAGAGAGAGAGAGAGAGAGAGAGAGAGAGAGAGAGAGAGAGGCTCAGGTAACAAGTTTTGGTCACATGTTGTACGTTATTAAACAACCCCAGTATTCGATAGCGTGTTAATTACATCACATGGGAATTTTAACATTAATTTGAAACCTTTTCAGTTTACTATTATTTTAAGTATATGAACTACTGTCTATTATATCATTAATACATCAGAATGACTGATTAATTAAAGGTTTTTGATTGTTTTTCCACAGATCGTTAAACCATCACAATGTGCGACGACGACGCAACAGCTCTGGTCTGCGACAATGGTTCAGGCATGGTAAAGGCTGGTTTCGCCGGAGATGATGCCCCGCGAGCTGTATTTCCTTCCATTGTCGGTCGCCCTCGTCACCAAGGTGTCATGGTGGGCATGGGTCAGAAAGATGCCTATGTTGGTGACGAAGCTCAAAGCAAAAGAGGTATTCTAACTCTTAAGTATCCCATTGAACACGGCATCATCACAAACTGGGACGACATGGAAAAGATCTGGCATCACTCATTTTACAATGAACTGCGAATTGCTCCAGAGGAGTCTCCTGTTCTCCTTACCGAAGCTCCCCTCAACCCCAAGGCCAATCGAGAGAAGATGACTCAGATCATGTTTGAAACCTTTAGTACACCGGCCATGTACGTAGCCATCCAAGCTGTGCTTTCTCTATATGCCTCTGGGCGTACCACTGGCATAGTTCTCGACTCCGGTGATGGTGTCTCTCATACAGTTCCTATATACGAGGGTTATGCTCTGCCGCATGCCATTCTTCGTCTTGATCTCGCTGGACGTGATCTCACGGCTTATCTCATGAAAATCATGACAGAGCGTGGCTATTCTTTTACAACCACAGCCGAAAGGGAAATTGTAAGAGATATAAAAGAAAAATTATGTTACGTTGCCTTAGACTTCGAAGGGGAGATGTCAGTGGCTGCTGCTTCGTCTTCGCTCGAAAAATCCTACGAACTACCTGATGGTCAGGTCATCACCATTGGCAATGAACGCTTCCGAGCACCCGAGGCACTGTTCCAGCCTTCTTTCCTAGGTATGGAATCCGTTGGCATCCACGAAACCGTATTTAACTCTATTATGAGGTGTGATATTGACATCAGAAAGGATCTCTACGCAAATAACGTTCTCTCTGGAGGAACCACTATGTACCCGGGTATTGCCGACAGAATGCAAAAAGAAATTACCAATCTGGCTCCTTCTACAATCAAAATTAAAATCATCGCTCCTCCTGAGAGGAAGTACTCCGTCTGGATTGGTGGCTCTATTTTGGCTTCGTTGTCCACTTTCCAGGCAATGTGGATCACCAAAGAAGAATACGACGAGTCTGGCCCTGGCATCGTGCATCGCAAGTGCTTCTAAACTCATATCTCAAAAACTTTGCACCATGAATATGCTTTTTCTAAGACCATAATTGTTATTCCCAACATTTTCCAAAATAAAACATACTGAAGGGGACAGGATATTATACAATATGCCATCAGCTAAATACTAGAGTCATCATTGTAATATTGGATCAAAGAATATATGAAATATACCACTGCTAACATTATCTGATGGCTTCCACTTGTGCTTAGCAATATTCACATTAGGAATCACAATGTGGTAAATGCTAATATTACCTGACGGAATTTATACGTGATTACCAATATTTATATAAAAAATTATACTGTCTATAGCTCAACCTGA
>JAXCGZ010022747.1:115000-132500 GCA_037179515.1 Halocaridina rubra | reverse complement strand
AGGTGTTCTCCCGCCCTTCACTACCCTGCATCCGTCCATCTCACTCTCTCATCTCTCCTTAGGATAGGTGATCATCTGTGTTCATCTTTCGAAGTTCGACATATGTGGCTTTCGGGGGGGGGGGGAACTTTATCTGTTATTACAATAACAAGGGATTTAAAAAGAAAAGGACATCTGCAGCTATAGCATAAAAGCGATTTGGAATAATAATTTAACGGAAAAATAAAACATTTTGCATTTCTCAAGAATGCAATTTTCCAATCATATTGCCTGGCAATGAGGTATCAAATATTTTTAAACATTAACTTCCCTATTCCAAAAGCGACATTGACATTAGGCAAACACTCCCATAGCTAAAAGAAATTATACAATTTGCTTAATGAAATACTATCAAAACGCTGTTTAGACTCATATTAGCTTCTGAAGATAAAAGATTTTCTCTCTCTCTCTCTCTCTCTCTCTCTCTCTCTCTCCTCTCTCTCTCTCTCTCTCTCTCTCTCCTCTCTCTCTCCTCTCTCTCTCTCTCCTCTCTCTCTCCCTCTTCGTCAAGTAATAACTGGCTAGAAAAAAAAATTTTTGCTTCTCTTTCTGTTTCCCTCTTTATTCCATCTGACAACACTCTTTTCTTCGTCAATTTAAATATATCAAGACAAAAAATTTAAAAGTCTTGCAGGCCCTTATGTTTTCCATTAGCACCAGAGATTGTTGTTATTTGCCGTTTTATGTCACTGTTGATCAACATTGGAATAAAAGTGGACATACAAAATGGAGATGGGGAATTAAGGCTGGGTGCCCTTCCTTATGCTCCGCAGTGGGCTCGAGCAAGGGTTTTGTAACTACCGGAAGCAAGTTCTCTAACCACTCTGCTATCGCGGTACCCCTGGAGATATGTCATATATTTCGAGAGTAATGTGTTGCCACCCCTCATCATAAGAATTTTATCTCCCTTCTCATAAATGGTTCACTTTCCACAGAGATTAGGAAAGTAAGTGCCACTGACTTCTGGGTGATAAACTATTTACATTACTGAAGCATTTCTACATAATACATATGTCTCCATTTCATGGAAGAGAATTTTTTTTTAAGATATCAAGAAGCGGAAAGGTTTAATGGGAAACAAATACTAACGTGTAATTTTTATTTACCTAAATATTATTACAAAGTCTAACTTCTGAATACCACAAGCAAAGCGAAAATACGAAATGGTGCTTTTGTTTTTTGCCGTTTCATGTGTCACTATTATTCCCCATCCGAATGGGGGTGGACACAGCTATGTATGCCTTTAGTATCTGAATAGATACATATTAGGCCTTCAACACCGCGTTTAATACGTTAAACACATTCAAGCTTCTACAATTAGACGGTGATGTAATTTGCACATAAATATAATATTCTTCAGAATCTCAAATCTTACAAACACTAGAATAAGCAAAGAATCAGTCTCGCTAACTCATGCATTTTTTTTTTTTAACGTCGTTGATCATTTGTCTCTTCGAAACTTACTAGTTGCACATATGTCTAAGGTGCTGAAGCTTGATAATGCCAGATATTTATTTTTTACCTTAAACTCACGCAATTTCTTTTTGCGATAGAAAATCTTACATTATGAACAACTTTCCTAGTCTGCTTTTTATGATCATCAATGTTTTTGCTCCAAAAAAAAAAATCACCTAATTTCATATATATATATATATATATATATATATATATATATATATATATATATATATATATATATATATATATATATATATATATATATATATATATATATATATATATATATATATATAATATAATATATATATATATATATATATATATATATATATATATATATATATATATATATATATATATATATATATATATACTGTGTGTGTATATATATATATATATATATATTATATATATATATATATATATATATATATATATATATATTCCTTAAAAAGTCAATAATTCTTTACTCGACATTTCTGTATTTAGTATACCATGTCTTATTCCTCAAATAATAACAATTTATGCATCAAATACTTTTATGTGCCCGAGTTTAAGTATTCAAAGCTAAATTCAAACAGCTTTCTTATAATCATTATCTTTTTTCTCATTTACAGATTAGGACACTAAGATATGTGTGACGAAGAAGTAACTCCTCTGGTGGTCGACAATGGTTCTGGAATGGTCAAAGCTGGATTTGCAGGTGACGACGCACCCAGAGCAGTCTTTCCCTCCATTGTTGGTCGTCCTCGTCACCAGGGTGTCATGGTAGGAATGGGCCAAAAGGACGCCTACGTAGGTGACGAGGCCCAAAGCAAGAGAGGTATCCTGACTCTGAAGTACCCTATCGAGCACGGCATTATTACCAATTGGGACGATATGGAAAAGATCTGGCATCATTCATTCTATAATGAACTACGTATCGCTCCCGAAGAGTCCCCTGTTCTTCTCACCGAAGCTCCTTTAAACCCTAAAGCCAATCGTGAAAAGATGACCCAGATCATGTTTGAGACTTTTAACACTCCAGCAATGTATGTTGCCATTCAAGCTGTGCTTTCCCTCTATGCATCTGGTCGCACAACTGGCATTGTTTTAGATTCGGGGGATGGTGTATCTCACACAGTGCCAATATACGAAGGCTACGCTCTCCCTCACGCCATACTCCGTCTGGACTTGGCAGGTCGTGACCTCACTGCTTACTTGATGAAAATCATGACAGAAAGAGGTTATTCATTCACGACAACTGCTGAAAGGGAAATCGTTCGTGACATCAAAGAAAAGCTCTGCTACGTAGCTCTTGACTTCGAGGCTGAAATGAACGTCTCTGCGGCTTCTTCAACCATTGAAAAATCTTATGAACTCCCTGATGGTCAAGTTATCACCATTGGTAACGAACGTTTTCGTTGCCCCGAGTCCCTCTTCCAGCCTTCCTTCTTGGGTATGGAATCCGTTGGTATCCACGAGACTGTCTACAACTCCATCATGAGGTGTGACATTGATATCAGGAAGGATCTCTTCGCCAACAATGTTCTCTCTGGTGGTACTACTATGTACCCAGGTATTGCAGATCGTATGCAGAAGGAAATCACTTCTCTTGCCCCATCAACAATTAAGATCAAAATCATTGCACCACCTGAACGTAAATACTCGGTCTGGATTGGCGGATCCATCCTGGCATCTCTATCCACTTTCCAGTCCATGTGGATTACGAAAGAAGAATATGACGAGTCTGGTCCAGGCATTGTTCATCGCAAGTGCTTCTAAATGATATAATGCTGGATCTCATTGACTCGTACAACTTTTGCTCTCCATTTAAGGCAGCACATTATATGGGATATTATGTATTGAGAAAGACCATCAATAAAATAGCCTAAATCAGTACTTTAATATGAATGTCCCTCATATTGAGATGAATTGTATATATTAATAACCTTTGTGGCAGGAAAAATTAACTACATATAACCAAAAACACATCACTGTGTTAAAAAGGACGAACTAATTTATAATGTAAAGAGTATGTTCTCTGCAAAATATGGCCAGTGCTAAGCATCATTACCCCAGAGATAAAGCATATATAATGGCAGAGGAACAATGTAAATTAGCACTGATACTACTTAGATAAAAAAAAAAATAAATAAACAAATCTATAAATATTCGTGTCAACAGCCTTGAAATTTAGGAGAAAAATTTTCTTTACATTTTAATTGTCTAAGTAATGGAGAAGAATGACTTTGACTACTTGTTTGTTGTAGTTTCATTAATTTTTTGAGTATATAAATACTAATATTGTAACTTTAAAATCCCCACCACTTAGTGGTAACTAAAAATAACAACCACGTTCTTTTCCTATGCCAATATCTACACCGAAGATACTGGCGTATTCGTTACACATCTTTCATTAGCCCTTAACGTCTTACAAGTCACAACACTCCCCATATACTTTCTCTTTGCTTTGTGACCGGTCCGATAAGGGCAATTTCTTTGCCTATCCCAGTCTCTCTCTCTCTCTCTCTCTCTCTCTCTCTCTCTCTCTCTCTCTCTCTCTCTCTCTCTCTCTCTCTCTCTCTCTCTCTCTCTCTCTCTCTCTCACACACACACACACACACACACACACACACACACACACACACATACACACACACACACATAAGCGTGCGCGCACACACGCACACAAAGTATTTCAGACATGAATAATGATGCATGAAAGCGGTGACAAGAAGGATGTTCACGATTTTTGCTCAGCATCATGGTGTATGTCACAGGTGAGACTATTATCTATTGCATACCTGCCCAAATGACAGGCGGGGGCATTAACGCCTTAATATCATATTCATTAAAAAGGATTTGCATTCATAATACAGAAAATATACAACATTACTCCCTAATCACAAAAATAATAACACACTTTTAATGTTCTTTTTTTATCAACACATAACACTAGTCATCTAGTATCCTTCTTAGATGATGAGACATTTTTTTTAAGAAGTTAAGTGGCATTTTCGTGTAATATCCCTTGTAAGCTCAAGAGACTCAAGGAGTTTATCATATGTCTAGCCAAAGTTATCATCATTATCCTTAATGCTCGTACCTCGATACGGAAAATACGGCAACTTTATCCTCACCAGCTGCATAATACACAATAATACATCATCTGAAGACTTATAAGACAGACGCAAAGGTGACTTCAACATACAGCGTGTCATCTGTCTAACTTTTTATTAGCATGAGAGTGTTTTTCATCCTCCGCCAACGGTCAACTACTGTGGGTACGCCACTCTTCGTTCTATCAACAAAGTTAAGTAAAGTTGGGTCTGGTCAGTATTTGGATGTATGTACAGCGAGGAACATCAGATGTTGTTGGCATATAAGGAAATCGCCGTAAAGTAGTGGTAGATTGCTGATGGACCGGCGGAGGGGCGTTAGAAAAGGCATCCAGCCTTAATACCCTGGCTATTTCCATCTGTATTCATCCCCATATGAAGACTAATTGTAACACGTAAATTGTGTTTTCCATCCTCCACGAAGGAGATTCTGTGCTGGTAAATTTTACTTCAAATTTGTTTTTTAGTAAGGTTTATGAGAGGTATTGAAAAATGGTACTGTACATTAAATATCAATACTTTATGTCTTTACATAAATCCTCTTAGCCATGCTCTTATCCAAGCATATATATATATATATATATATATATATATATATATATATATATATATATATATATATATATATATATATATATATATATATATATATATATATATATATATAATTGTAATCATGAATTTGGCCATTGAATTTCTTTTACCAGAGAGATGCAGGACGGGTCTTTTGCTCTCTTCGATTCCAGAGTTTGAGAAGATAATACTCACCATATACCCGACATATCAAACGCCATATTTGCTGATCCTTCTGAGTTGTTTGGGCCTACAAGGAAAGGGACGTCACTACCCTTCCTTATTTTCAGGTGGTTTAGCAAGGAAAACACGCTTTGAGAGCTAGCTGGGGAATAATGACTGATGCCCTTCCTAACGCCCCACGGTGGGCTCAACCGCAGGTATAGCACCTCCCAAGTCGGGTATTCTAACTACTAGGCTACCGCGGTCCCCATATTCAATATCTAAATAATGAAGTTAAAGGTAAATATAATTATACTTTTAGTGACGAAATAACAAAATCCTACCATTTTAAATATATGGGCCATATTATATATTATAAACGAAAACATTTTTGATTGAAAACAAATCATGATTTTAAAATAATTTCCCTGTAGCTTAATTAATTACAAGAACAAACTCTTAAAGCTCAACACAATCACTAATAAAAAAAAAAGTAACGTCTCTTTCACTACGTAAAATGTAACATTATTCTTATGAAAATTATGCTTTGGATATTAAGTAATATGACTTTGTTCATTAACTATTTATGAACAAACAGTGTCAAAACGTAATTGACGGATATAAGCTATTTATTTTTTTCCTTGTCTGTTATGCTTAGAGAGAATTGGATAATGTAATTACTCAAGACGTCAGAGCTAAACACTAAATCTTATATAAATGAAAATTACTTTGATGTTTTTTGATAATGCGATATATTTCTACTGACGTAAACAACCCTCATCATTTTCACTAGTTTATGTAAACATGAAAGGTAGAATTCACTTCCTCTCTCTCTCTCTCTCTCTCTCTCTCTCTCTCTCTCTCTCTCTCTCTCTCTCTCTCTCTCTCTCTCTCTCTCTCTCTCTCTCGCGTTCAGTGACACACGGAACTGCTCCTCTTAAATTTTTAATTGTTTCGAGTGACTAAGTGCTTAGTGGAAAACTTTACCATAATTTCCCTAAATCTGAAATCCTGCAGAGTATTGTGAGTACAAAACTTATATTTGTTGTATGACGAGACTGTCCAAAATATTAAAGGAAAAAAAATTGAGAACATTTTTCGTGAGGGGAGAGAGAAGCTGCCGTCCAGTTCTGCCTTGAAGGAAATTTAGAAGAGTTGCCAGAGGTGAAGCCATCACATCACATTACCTAATTTTTTGTGTAAACTGGGGAAAGCTCTTAAGCCGCTTACCTGATCCTGTGGTTCCATATATTGTTAAAATCAGTATCCTTCCCATTTATATTAACTTGTTAGTTAGTTTGATACACGAAATAATTGAATAAGTAAAAAAAAAAAAAATATCCACCTGTCAACAGTACTGAGTTAAGTTGCCAAGTAGTACAGCTGTCTTATTTTCTTCATTTTTTTTTTTTGCTTTTCTTTTAGCTTTCTCTTTTACTATTTTGTTTTTATTTTGTATATATATTGAGTTAAATGTAAAGTCTAATCTTGTGATAACATACCTTGGTTAGCAAGTGAGTTTATCAGTTAGGAAGAATATATAGCAGAAACAGGTGGGTGCCACCTCCGACACAGGTTCGAATTTTTCCTTCAGGTTTGACTTTTGTGTTGTTGCATTTTTTTCTTTTTCTTTTTATCCTTAAATTACCATGGTCAAGTTTTTAAGTTAAGATGTGTGTTACCAGAAAAGAGATAAACTGAGTCACTAAATAGCACTTATATGGAGATATAAAAATTCGGTGTGAAGCTTAATTAAAAGTTTTTCTCTTTTTTTTTTCCTCTTTCTCGTCTTCTTTCTATATTCTGTGAGAGGGAGAACATAAAAATGACGCCATCTCTGTCCCAAACCTCTCCCATCCATGGGTCGGTAGGAGGGGTAGCCATCAGGAGACTCAAACAGAAAATCAAGAATATATAGGAAATGGTTATAAGCCTTGATGATAAAATTCAGAATATGGATGGAGAAATGAAAGAGAATGAAACACTCAGAGAGCAAATAAGATCTTTGAAGGAAGCAAATAAAGCACAAGGGCAGGAGAGAAAGGAACTAGAAAAAAAGAATATAAAAGCTGGAAGGGGAAAAGAGTCAACTAGAATCTAGACTTTCTAAACAAGAAGATAAAAACAAACAGCTGAATGACAACCTAAAGGAATTAGATGTTAGTTCACTGCTCTCTTCTGAGAGAGACGAGATTGCTGCTTGGAATGTCCAGATTAAGGAAAACATTGAACAGTTCAGAAAAGAGTTCCAGGAGCTGAATATGGAAAATGATGCCATGAAAACTTCCTTTGCTGATGCACTACAGGGGAATGTGGCAGTAAAAGAGGCTGTAAAAGTGGTGGCACTGGAAAACATAAAAACAGTTGACTATAAAGAGACAGTAATCGAAAAAATGAAAGACGTTGTGATGGAAAGGGCAAACCCACTCATCAGACAGGCACTTGATAAGGAGAAGACAGTGGTAATCTCAGGCATAAGCGAGTCCCAGGAGCCAACATGGCAGGGGAGACTTGAAGAAAATAAAGCTAGGGTTGTAGACCTGATAAGAAAGCTTGGAGTAGTATGTGGTCCTGAGGATATTGTAAACATACACCAACTAGGTAAATATTCGAGGGAAGGAAAGCCGAGACCAACAAAAGTAACCTTTGAGAGAGGGGAAACATGTAGGGAAATATTGTTGAGAAAAAAAAGTCTAAAAGACCTTCAAGAATGCAAAGAAGTGTTCATTAGACAATACAGAACACAGGAAGAGATGGGAAAGATCAAAAACTTGTTGCAAGAGGCAAGAAGGTTAAATGATGAAAGAAATGAAGAAGAGAAGAAAAATTTTCATTACAGAGTTCTTCCAGACAAAGGGGAGATAAAGAAGATAATGACAGAAGATCAGGGGATGGGGCCTCATTAAGATTGTTATACACAAATGCTGATGGATTAGCTGGTAAGGCAGTAGAATTAAAAGATAGGATTCACAACAGTAAGGCAGATATAGTAGCAATTACAGAGACTAAGTTGAGTGAGGACATAAACAGTGTCACAGTTTTTCCTAAGGGTTTCAGAATACTAAGGGTTGAAAGATCTGAGAGGACTGGTGGAGGAATAGCACTGCTCATAAGTGAAAGGATTCAAGTCGAAGAAGTAAACTTGGCTATAGAAAGTGAGTTCAAGGAATTTCTTGTTGCTCGCATAAATACTGGGTCAGAGAGCATTATAATAACTGTTGTATACAACCCACCAAGGAACCAAAATAGGCTTGAAGTTTATGAGGAAAGTCATATGGGTACTATTGAAGTCATAAACTCAGTTGTTAACATGGCACGGGAAAAAAAATGTAGGATTTTGATTGTGGGAGACTTTAATCATAAAGAGATAGATTGGATAAATCTTGACCCACACAGTGGTGAGGACTCATTCGGGGCAAGATTCCTAGATTGCGTACAAGGGAATTTCCTACACCAACATGTAATGGAACCAACAAGGGCAAGGGGTGGGGATGAGCCATCACTACTTGATCTAGTGTTCACAGATAATGCGTTGGATATTGAAAAAATTGAGTATGAACCACCAATTGGAAAGAGTGACCACTGTGTGTTGTTGATGGAGTATATCATTGAAGATATTCTTCCTGAGAGTAGAGGTACTGAGGACATGAGGAGGAACTATCGGAAAGGAGATTACATCAAAATGAAAGAGCTTTTTGCAGTTATTGACTGGAGAACCTTATTTTACAACAAATCTGTACAAGAAATGTATGACATCTTTTGTGAGAAATATGGGAAGATAGTAGATTGCTGCATACCTGTCACCAAAGTAGGTGTAATTCATGCCAGAGAGAAATGGTTCGATAATGGGTGTAAAAGAGCTAAGGAGTGGAGAGACAAATGCTGGAAAAGGTATAGGAGGAGAAAAAACATAAATGCCTGGCAAACCTACAAAAGAGCAAGAAATGACTACCTAAGTAAAAGGAGAGAGGTAGAGAGAGACTATGAGAGGGACATCACCAGGAAGGCTAAAGAAAATCCCAAGCTTTTCCACAGCTTTATCAGAGGAAAACTGAAGGTAAAAGAACAGGTTTTAAGGCTAAAGAGAGCGGATGGAACCATCACTGAGACGGATGAAGAGATCTGCAAAGAATTGAACAAGGAGTTTCAGTCAGTATTTACAGTAGAAAATACCCCACCCCCTCAGATTGCAGTGATAGAAGCTCAAGGGCTGGTATTAGAGAACATCAACCTTACAGCCACAGAGGTATGCAAAGCGCTGATGGATTTAGATGTTCATAAAGTTACAGGTCCTGATGACATATCCCCTCATGTGCTTAAAAAATGCGCAAACACAATATCAGTGGCACTAAGTATCATATTTAAGGCGTCACTGGAGTCGGGGGAGATTCCAAGATGCTGGAAACAAGCAAATGTGATACCTATCTTCAAAAAGGGAAGGAGGGATACGGCTCTGAACTATAGACCAATTTCCTTGACCAGCATAGTTTGCAAAGTTATGGAGAAACTACTAAAGAAACATATCTCTCTTCACTTGGAATCCTTCAACTTTTTGTCAGTGAGGCAACATGGCTTCAGAGAAGGTAGATCAACAGTAACAAACTTATTAGAATTTTATGATGAGGTAAGCCAAATCTTACAGGAAAGAGAGGGCTGGGCAGATTGCATATTCCTAGACTTCCAGAAAGCGTTTGACACTGTTCCACATGGGAGACTTATTAGGAAGCTGCAATCAATGGCTAGAATAGGTGGAAATGTTTTGGAATGGATAAAAACTTACTTAGAAGGAAGGGAACAGAGGGTTAGAGTAAGACACTCAGTGTCTGAATGGAGAAGAGTTAGTAGTGGAATTCCACAGGGTTCAGTTTTAGAGCCACTTTTGTTCCTTGTATATGTAAATGACCTACCAGAGTCTGTAAATTCATTCATGAATATGTTTGCAGATGATGCAAAGATTGTGAAGAAAGTAAAAAACGAGAACAATGGTAGAGAATTTCAGGAGGATCTAAATAATCTGCATGAGTGGTCAGAAAAGTGGCTAATGAAATTCAATACTTCAAAATGTAAGGTAATGAGAATGGGTACAAGTGCAAGAAGGCCCAAGCTTGACTACTCGGTGGCTGGAGTACAACTTCAAGAGACAGAAACTGAGAGAGATCTAGGAGTAAACATACTGGCAGATTTGTCTCCAGAAATACATATAAATGGCATAGTAAGGGCAGCATATGCATTCTTATCAAATGTAAGGGTAGCCTTCAGGCACATGGACAAGGAAATGTTCAGAAATATTTATGTAACCAATGTGAGGCCAAAACTCGAATATGCAGCCCCCTTTTGGAATCCGCACTTGAAAAAGCACATAGCTAAGCTTGAAAAAGTTCAAAGACATGCCACGAAACTGGTGCCAGAAATATGCAATCTCAGTTATGATGAGAGGCTGAGGGAATTAGACTTACCATCATTCGAAGCTAGAAGAGTGAGGGGGGATATGGTGACAGTCTTTAAATTCCTTCATGGTTATGATAGAGTGGATAGGGATCGATATTTTGATATGGCTGGCTCTAGAACTAGAGGTCATAGTTTGAAGCTTTGTAAGAAAACTTCTTCGCAGGATGTAAGGAAATACTTTTTCAGTGTAAGAGTAGTTGATAATTGGAATTGGCTAAGCGAGGAGGTAGTTAATGCTATCTCAATCCATAGTTTTAAGGACAGGTATGATAAGTATCACTAAGTCTAAAATGGAACCGATCAGGAGACGGGAAGATACGAGCTTTGGGCTCTTTCCCGTAAACACAATTAGGTAATCACAATTAGGTAATCACATACAAACACACTTATTAAGGACTTAAATCAAGTATTTGAGTAACTCATGTCAATGGGAATTCCGTCTCCTCCGTGAGTAATGAGAAAAACTTTAATATTTTTGATACAATATTAGCAACATATATTTATATCAGAAGTTAAATTAAATACAGTGTACATTTGTATTATAACCTAAATAACTTGGTGACTACGTGACTCTTTACAACTTCATCAACAGGAGCAATATTGACACTGGGAAGGCTCATTCACAAATAACGGTCCCTTAGAAGGTACTGCTATGTATCCAAGTATTACTGACATACATATGCGTGCATATACACATGCCTCATTACACCTTGCATGGGGGGGGGGGTGGCCGAACCAAGAAACTCGCATTCACCACGATGCGCACATACCCCAACCACTCCTCTCAGCTCCTTGGGGGTAAAGGGTTGCTACGTCTCCCTCTCTTCCATACTGCTTGGGTCATCCACAAGGTAGGTGGGCAAGGATATTCTACAATGAGGCCCGACACACGCAGATGGTTTATCCCCAACGCTTCACTACACAAAGGAATAAGAAAAATTAACAATGTATGAAAGAGAGAGAGAGAGAGAGAGAGAGAGAGAGAGAGAGAGAGAGAGAGAGAGGAGAGGGAGAGAGAGAGAGAGAGAGAGAGAGAGAGAGAAGTAATACGCAGCTGTAATCAGAAGTACTTCACTGGCTCCATCCACTATAAAACTAAAGATAATTGTTCCTCCTAAGAGGAAATACTCCGTGTGGATAGCAGATTCCATTTCGGCATCTCTGTCAACCTTCCAGAAGAATACGATGAATCTGGACTAGGCATAGTACTTTGTGGCTCTAAAAGCCTATATTATATCAAATAAAAAAAACATTAAGAAATACCATCTAAGAAAATTTCAATATCAACAGCTAGAAGATTGAAGAAACAACAAAGTCTCCAGAGTGAAAGTTTTTGTCTTTTCTTATTACAAAGTCTCGAGTATTGTAATAGTTGTGAGAGAAGAGTAACGTTAGCAGAAATGGTCATTGTGTCTATGGGAAATAGTAAATAATGCATTCTTTCCAAAGATGATTTCTTTCCTGTGTCAAAACTAACCATTCCTATGGGTAAATAAATGCATTATGTGTCATATTTATATAATAAATCAAACGACCGCAAAATCACCATACGGAACTAAACAATATATACCTTCATACCAAAGCCAAATAGATTAATTCACTGCCTTAGTTAAAGATGACATTAACCAATGTGTATTCAGAAAAATGGGAATAAAAATATGTATGAACTGTTAAAACAAACTCTGTTTTGAGGTAGAACATGATAGCCGGAAAGGGTATAGAGGACATTTCTATTGCAAATCGTATATTTACCTTGTCTTCGAGTTTCAAACAACACCATAAAATAGGAAGTTGGAGCATGTCCAATCCAAACACTACATCAGTTTGACAAAGTGAAAAAATTGACACGCGATGTGAAGCATGCTGCGAAGACACGACACTTGAAACGCTCCCATTATGAACAGAGGAAAGTTGCAATCTAATTATATTCTGTTCACTTTTTGCTTAATTACATGTCTACTTATAAGTGTACTCTTAGTTTTGTAAAAGAATAGCCATTGTATAAAAATAGAAATAAATGTTTGTTTGTTTGCTTTGTATTCCGCATCAATTTATACTCTGCAGTGAATCTGACCAAGAATCGCAGTGTGGTTGGAATGACCATGAAGTTGTATGTTTCGTTCATAAACTGTACAAACGCATTGTAATTATCACGTCCAGAGGACTTGGCGTTTGACACCCTCCCATCTGGTCCTCCCAGTTGAATCGAACAGCAACTTCTACCACAAGCACTTGGGTGTTAAAAGGAAAAAGTAATGACGTCCCACGCGTGGTGCACCGTGTATACGTGTAAACTCAGCTGGCTTAGTGAGTACGTAATTAGATACGAGGGGTCTATGAAAGAGCAGTATATTATAGAGCTTGGGCGTCGATAGGCTAATAAACTGTCCCTAACATTCCTGTTATAAAGAAATCGCAGATACATTTCATTGATAAATACTATATAATTTGTATTACTATATACCAATCCTGTATAAAAAAGATAAGCTTTCGCCAGAAAGGATATGTGACTGCAAAAATTCTCTAGGATCTAAACAATAAACTAACTTCGTAACTCACCGTATCAGCGCTATTCTCACATCATTACAGACCTCTTTTCAACTTTTTTTTTTAGGGGGTTACTTTAAAAAAAAAAAAAAAAAGTACGTCGGCAACCAAAAATATTCAACGAAAATTAAAATTCACCAGAGCAAAACAAATTAGTCTAGTGGAATAAGCTACAGAAAGAAATAAGAGAGATAATAGGAAACTCAGAAAAGCAACATAGAAGCAAATTTACATTATTTACGAAAATATTACATACTTTGTCATAAGAAACTACAAATTCCTGAACTTTCGCGCTACTGATTGGAAAAAACAGCATTTTAACAAATGCCTTTGCATAACAGTGACTATACACGGTAATGCTAAGAGTATCATCTGTGAATATATCTGGCAATATTTGCACATCTAAACAAAAGCACATACATACATACATACATACATACATACATACATACATACATACATACATACATACATACATACATACATACATACGCCTCTACTAAAATATTTGCAAATCATTTCATAAGAGAATATTTCTTTTTATTAAGTTGTGGTAGGCTGCTTACTTTACAGACGCTTTAACTAGGTCGACATCTCATAAAACACACTCATAAATTTCATGTCATACCGTAGCCGGTACCGACTTGTTATCTATATTTTGTCAGAGATTTCTTCTATGATTATAAAAATGTGGTCAATGTAAATGTGGTACATCACTGTAACATAAAACAAAAACAAACAAAAAACAATGACAGGTCAGTTTTTGAACCAAACAATAATTAGACGGATTAAGAGCTGATAATCAGAGGACTAAGAAAAAAAGAGAATGTATGGGGAGAGAGAGAGAGAGAGAGAGAGAGAGAGAGAGAGAGAGAGAGAGAGAGAGAGAGAGAGAGAGAGAGAGAGAGAGAGAGAGAGAGAGAGAGAGAGAGAGAGAGAGAGAGAGAGAGAGAGAGATACGGCGCTTTAATGACTGGATGAAAAAGATGTGGAAGTGGCTAACAGAGCTAGAAAGCCAATACAGTGTGTACTATTTATGAAAGTTTCTGGACATAATGAAATATTATATACACGTGTGTATTACTATTATTATTATTATTTTTGCATATGATGTGTTTATCTTTTAATTTATATAGCCTGCTCTGTGTAAGTACAGCTGTGAAAGGGGGTATAATGGCCGACAGAGAATGGAAAAGGATTACAGGAAATGCCAACCCTTCAACTATTGTTGTAGTATTATATCTATTGCTGTACTCTAAATGCTTTCTTGTATATTGATTTGAGTGTTTAAGTTAGTTGTTCTGAAGATGGACTAAAATACAGTCTGCAAGATCACAACACTCTATTGTTTTATTTTTCCTTCGTTGCTGACCTCAGTTCATCTGTGAGTCATATGTTCATTATTCATGTGATATTTAGACACGATATATATATATATATATATATATATATATATATATATATATATATATATATATATATATATATATATATATATATATATATATATATATATATATATATATATATATATATATATATATATATATATATATATATATATATATATATATATATATATATATATATAGATATATATATATATATATATATATATATATATATATATATATATATATATATATATATATATATATATATATATATATATATATATATATATATATATATATATATATATATATATATATATATATATATATATATATATATATATATATATAGGCTAGTAGTAGGTTGGCCCATTGGACCAACAGCCGTTGCGATACTAAAGCTGAAGGGTTTCGAACTTAAATAGGCCTGGTACAAGACAGTTCGATGTTAGGTCTTCCTTCAGTTATGATTATTTTTCTATGCCTACAGCTACACTGAATATTCTTGGATATTCATTACATATTTCTTATTATCCCTTCACATATGACAAGTCACAGTACTCCCCATATCTGTTTCTCTTTACTTTATATATTCTTCGTGCCCAGGCCTGAAGAGGGCTGTTTTATTTTATTATTTTTTGGCCCGTCCTGGTGTCACAATCTTAAAAAAAAAAAAAAGCGACTTGCGGCTCCTTAAAGAATGAACCGTATATGATGGAGGAAGTAATGCCGGATACAGGCTACCATTACTGCCTTTATTGTCATTGAAAATTATTTATATCGTGTTTACCATGCAAAATGAATACCCTCCACATGTAACTTCCAAAAGGGCTTTAGAGTATGCTAGACGGATTTTTTTTAATATAAAATACTACATAAATAGCAACAAATATAACAGTTGTATAAATAGCAACAGTTTCCTTCAAAATAGAAAAAGAAAGATAAAAAGGAAACCTTCTAAATGGGCTGAAAAACACAGTAAACACAAAGCTCTGACGCTTTGGTACAAAATCAATAATAATAATAATAATAATAATAATAATAATAATAATAATAATAATAATAATAATAATAATAATAATAATAATAATAATAATAATAATAATAATAATTATAATAATAATAATAATAATAATAATAATAATAATAATAATAATAATAATAATAATAATAATAATAATAATGTATATATATACATATATATATATATATATATATATATATATATATATATATATATATATATATATATATATAAGTACATATGAAAACATTGAACCTTATAAAAGTTTGATCTAATATATATACGAAGCAAATAAGCTACTGGTTAGATAAGAGTTCGAAGGCTGGGAGAGACTGAATTAAGATATCACATATGTTTCTGAATAGCAGGTGGTCAGAATGGTGGGGTGGATATAAACGAAAAAATGGAGGAGGAAAAAAAAGAGAAAAAAGAGTTGAAGAAGGAAGAGGAGAGCGAGGAGGAGAAAGAAGTGGGGGTGTTGGCGAAGGCGTGGTGGGTAAAAAAAAAACATGAGAGGTGGTACAAGGAGGACATTGAAGTCGAATGAAATTAAGGAAAAAAGTAAAACAATAATAAAAGCTCACAAGAAGAAGAAATGGGAGAGAATGTACAAGAGAGAATGAAGGAAGAAGAGTTGAAGTAAAAGTCGGGTGGGGTGGCACTTATATTTTCGGATTATTTGCTTTATAGGGGTGAACTTGCATAAGGCGCCATATATAGATAAAAATATAAATAATTGAGATCACTCTGTCAACTTCTTGGCTCGATATAGCACTCATCCATCTGTATTTGCCCCACCACTGCCACCACTAATATTGTGTCCTTCTATGGCCATAACACGTCGGCGTGTCTCATTTATGCTTCTCGCGTAAATCTGTCGGCTCCGTTTGTAAAAACAAAACCTTTGGCACCCTCCGCTGACAGCCATTACCGCCCCACAGAAAAAAAAGCTCCTTTTTCATAGAGTAATTAGGGAGTGCTTCGGGACTAGTAGGAGTTTTGATTTTCTGTTATTAATTTTTTAATTTCTTTTATTTTACATTTATATACTGTATATTGTTTTAGTAAAGGTGTATCTGGACTCAACTTCGTATTCCTGGTGTCTTTCTATTCCATGTCAAATTTAATTACTATTAATGGAGTTGAGTTAAGGGTGAGGATCCCGTGCCCGAAATTCAACAACCCGTGACATTGGAGTGCTGTGAATGTCTCGCAATCTTTCGGTCCCACTCCAAATTGATTCACTGGAAGGCCGACTCGAACGATGCCCGCGGGAAGCCGTTTCGAGCCGGGGTTGGGGGGGTTTTGCGGAACAAATACGGTGTTGATGTTGGGCAAGGAGTGAACTATTATGTTAGAAGGTTATGGCAGGCGTTATGGCAAGAGGAAAAACCCCTGGTTTTATTTTTAACGAGAGAACGACACCCACACCTTGGAGACTGAAAGGGTTTGAGAAGAAATGTTTATCTAATGAGCTAACTTTACTCATGACTGCATGACGCTCTCTTTTCCTATATAAGAAAGCCACTTAACACTCGTGCTCTCAGTGTACTTCAGAGTCAGGACATGTAAGTTGTGATAGCGTTTGGTGCTGACGGGGCATGCCCAAGGTGTGGAAGTTGAGTAATAGATAACAGAGTTGGAGTGATAAATCATAACCACTTGTGAGGGGCGTATCACATCGCTTCTCTCGTGCCTAACAGAAAAATCTCTTGACCTGCTTGAGACTCTCAACTGTGACTTTTTAACTG
>JAXCGZ010022747.1:105000-110000 GCA_037179515.1 Halocaridina rubra | reverse complement strand
TGATTTGTATATTTGAGAGTGGATATTGTAGTTCTAACCAAGTCAACCACGGGGAAAGATGAAAATATAATTATCAATAAATAACTATATGGTACGACACCTCATCAAGGAAACACTCTTTGAAAGGAAAATACAATTCAATTCTTTGACCCCTAACTGGCCCTGTATCTTAGGTGGGATCCGAAATATGAGTTTCTAATATATGTCCTGCTTCAATGAAGGTCTCCATGTGATCCACGGTATGGATTTTAAAGCTTACATATACAATGGACTCAATTCCTTTTGTAATGGGGGTGGCCGAGTCAAAGCAAATACATTCACCAAAAGCCCATGCCTCAAACATGGCAAACTGAGATTAAAGGCTAAAGTGGATGCAGTGAGGAAGGAAGAATTGGAGTGATTATATAGACAGAAACTATTAAGAAGTAGACACACCGAACACTAACAAGACAGCTTTATACTATTTGTAATAATTATAGTATGTAACAGGACCTCCAAAAATCTATTATATACAAAGGCCACAGTCCCCTTGTAAGGTGGATGGCCGAATTAAAGCATACAGCCATTCACCAATGTTTTACTCTTTGCTAATACATTCTTGCTTTTTCTCTAATATGTTACCAATCTCCTCCTTTTTACTCTTAGGTTATTTCAAAATCACGCACATTCACAGTCTCGGTTAGTAGAGTTACTAGGGTTCTAACTGGAGTTTCACAATCAGATTCCCCTCGCATACCTAATCTCTCCGTGAGCGGATAATGCGAACATGGATCTTCCAAACATCAGTCGTCCGACCTATTCAGTCGACTTTTACGACAAGCCGGGGGACACGGAGGCGGTACTGTTGTCACCTACCCCATGATATTAAAAGAAGAAAAGGGAAAAGTAAGAGAGAAAACGGAAATGAACTCTGGGAAACAAATGACTTAATTCTTGACTTAGATAAGGCCACCTATATCCCTATTAACGAATAATACAGAGATAATATATATATATATATATATATATATATATATATATATATATATATATATATATATATATTTATATATATATATATATATATATATATATAGATATATATATATATATATATATATATATATATATATATATATATATATATATATATATATATATAGAAAAATATTCTTCGTAATACTTTTAAGTGTTTATGAGTAGCTTCATCCATTCATTTATACTCTCTCTCTCTCTCTCTCTCTCTCTCTCTCTCTCTATATATATATATATATATATATATATATATATATATATATATATATATATATATATATATATATATATATATATACACACACACACACATACATATACATATGCCTCATTCCCCCTTGCAAGGGGGGTGGCTGAGCCAAGAACGCGCATTTATCACGATCCACAAACACCTCAACCACTCCTCTCAGCTCCTTGGGGATATATATATATATATATATATATATATATATATATATATATATATATATATATATATATATATATATATATATATATATTATATATATATATATATATATATATATATATATATATATATATATATATATAAACTTTTTTTTTTTTTCTGTAACAGGAAACATAAAGAACCTTATTATCGAGAGTAATCTTTTCCATAAAGTTATTAAAAGTTTTAAAGATCTCTAAGTAATCTTATATTTTACATTGACCATGAATATATCTAGCATCCTGAAATATATTTAAAACAATTAAATAATAGCTAAAGGAATAACTAACCAACATTTCATAGATATTAATAGCAAACATATTTTCACTGTAAATAGGGAGAATACATTAAAGTTAAGAATGGAAAAAAAAATCAGTAATATATTACATAGTTAAAAACAGCACAATCTTTGCGACATTTGCAAAAGTATAAAAATTGAGTATAATATAAGAATTAAATAAGCATGGCAAGGGAAAAAAATATCAATCTTGAGAGGTGGCTCTTAAGCAAGGCTATCAAATAGCAATATAATTTCTTTTATATCCCTCTTCACCAACACCACCTACATTCTCGAGGCTATTTTCGCTCCAATAAATCATTCGCCTTGCAGGTTGCTAGAACCTCTTCTCTTCGCTCAGTGTTTACCTTTTGAGGCATGATGATGCCCTCTCATCCGGTGTGACCTATTAATAAAAGAAACTCTTGCCAAGAAGCTTTTCAGCTTTCTCACTTATGAGGAATCACGATATGTTTTGCTATGCGTCTACAAAGGCGATTCATACCAGGTATTATTAGTGTGACCTGCATGAGGAGGATATATAGAACTTGAAATCTGTTTTCCAGGGTCAGAGCAATACCAAAACTGGATTTACAGATGAGAATACTTGCAATAATAAGAGATGTTTTGTTCAGTTTCACAGTTTTTATTTTCCATGAAATGCATATCTACAGTGACAATAATCGTTGCTTAAAATAGCTGAAGTTTGTTTAGGAGAGACGCCAGAAAGGTTTCTGGCATATATCAACACCTTAGTGATATAACCAAGAATTCTGTCTCCTGACGAGTAAGTATCAAAGTAAAATATGGGGAAAATCTGGACGGCAATGTCTGACTAAGAGTCTTCAAATATAAATATCGACCTTGAATATTATCAAAGCCAATTGTGTGACATCACCCACCATCACACCCACACAATTCACCAACTAAACCCCACCCACGGCATCTAATGGGTGGGAAACAGGGGATGGGGAAGAAACGCTTGGCTTTAACGAATCAACCAGATTCTTTACTTAGTATGGCGGAAGCATATGGTCGGTATATAAGGTAGTGCATGTTCCCTTCATCCCTCCAGTGTACTTCAGGCTCAGGATACGTCCCATCTTGCGTACGTTACTGTTTTGTGCTTTTTGCTGAGCTTCATAACTCGGCTGTCATCTTAATGAAGCCATTAGCTAAGCTGTAAATCGTAACTTATCTTCTCTGCCAGAATTTTGACATTCACAACTTCTCATTTTTATCAACTCAATCTTTATTCCTGGAAGACAGAAGGCTACGAGGCTCTCTTAGCCAAAACTTGTCTTCGTGTTTTTTTTATTCGGAACTTCGTAATTATCTCTCTCTCTCTCTCTCTCTCTCTCTCTCTCTCTCTCTCTCTCTCTCTCTCTCTCTCTCTCTCTCTCTCTCTCTCTCTCTCTCTCTCTCTCTCTCTCTCTCTCTCTCTCTCTCTCTCTCTCTCTCTCTCTCTCTCTCTCTCTCTTCATTCTGCTCCAACTAAGAGACCAGGCAACACTTTCTTGACCTAATATTAATTCAATAACCCTCTTCAAACAGTTAACAAACATATATAATCTAATTTTCTAATGCTAACTGCATTGACAACTAAAATTACACATAATTTTCTAGCTCTTTGTCATTAGCCTTGGTAAAGACATATATGTGCTCTCACATTAGTATTAATTGCTCAAGACAATTACATATACTAAGAGCATGAGGAAAGTATAGTATTATTAGCTGGTGGTCGTATGGAATTTACAAACTGAAAATATTTAAAAAAAAAAAATGCTTAATATTCATCAAGGGAAGAATATTGCTGGTGATAATTTTTTATTTTTTGTTTATTTAGTCCATTAAAAAGGTTGCATTTCGTTCAGTGGAAAACTAAACGAATAATTCTTAATGTTTTTAATATATAGTAAATATAAAAGGATAAACCTTAATACGAATCATTTCTCTTGAGTATCTATGAGCCTCAAATAGATTAAATTGCAAAATATTCATTCATTTGACAGACTAAAAATTCATAACTTCATTGCAAGTTTTATCTAAATGTTTAAATATAAAAATAAACCTACGAACTTTCCACTACAATAAAAGGCTTCATACTAAAGCTAAAAGCTTATACATGTTGTAATCGACGAGATACTGCAGATAAGACGGAATTTAGAAATGTTTCTTATATTCTTTACAGAAAATAAGACCACCAATTTTGTTTGAACATAGCAGTGTAGCAAAGTTCTGTCATATAAAATATGACATTTTGTAGTAGTCCTGAAACATAAGAAACTAAAAGTCTAGAAGTTTCTCTATATATAATATTTCCCTTCATCTTTGTGTGGTTTCCATTACAGCACCTGACAATAAGACATAAAAAATATTAAGTTATTTATTATCTAACTGATAATAAAGTACAGAAAAATATTGGCTTTATATATATATATATATATATATATATATATATATATATATATATATATATATATATATATATATATATATATATATATATATATATATATATATTACGGTTTTACGTCACACACTCCCTTTTCATCCAAGGGCTAAGACGGTTGCCTTCTTGCGAAGGACTTGTTTTGGCAGATGTAATCCTTACCTTGAGTGCATGCCCTTGCTAACCTCAGAATGTGACGGGGCGCGAACCCTCGACCTGACGCCTCAGAGTCGCGGACGCTACCGTTTGAGCCACGGTGACTACATATATATATATATATATATATATATATAGATATATATATATATATATATATATATATATATACATATATATATATATATATATATATATATATATATATATATATATATATATATATATATATATATATATATATATATATATAAGTTTATAAATACGTAAGCTAGTCTATGCATTTCAGCAAAGTAGCCTTTACTAGAACAGTTACAGTAAAAACACATATTAAAATATTAAATATATCACATCATAAAGATAAAAATTCCATAATCTTAGATTTAATCGGCAAATATTTTAATTAAAATATTAAGTCAGTCTCTCTCTCTCTCTCTCTCTCTCTCTCTCTCTCTCTCTCTCTCTCTCTCTCTCTCTCTCTCTCTCTCTCTCTCTCTCTCTCTCTCTCTCTCTCTTTCCATCCTGCCTTTATTGTTATTAACCATTTCTGGAAGGCTTGCAGGCGCTAATATTTCCAATAATTTGACATTTTCAATGGATAATGCACATGTAATTCACATCGAATATTTACAAAGATTTTATATATTTTCTAA
>JAXCGZ010022747.1:92500-100000 GCA_037179515.1 Halocaridina rubra | reverse complement strand
ACACACACACACACACACACACACACACACAAACACGCACGCACGGACGCACGCACACACACATACACATACTTTTTCAGTGTAAGAGTAGTTGATAATTGGAATTCGCTAAGCGAGGAGGTAGTTAATGCTATCTCAATCCATAGTTTTAAGGACAGGTACGATAAGTATCACTAAGTCTAAAAATGAACCGATCAGGAGACGGGAAGATACGAGCTTTGGGCTCTTTCCCGTAAACACAATTAGGTAATCACAATTAGGTAATCACACACACACACACACACACACACACACACACACACACACACACACACACACACACACACACACATATATATATATATATATATATATATATATATATATATATATATATATATATATATATATATATATATATATATATATATATATATATATATATATGTATGTATGTATGTATGTATGTATGTATGTATGAGTGTATGTATGTACTTATTATAAGGATGGGGCCTTGCTGAAAAGTTCTGATGAAGACACATCTTTGACGAGGACTATGCTATGATATGCCAAAGAATGACAGCTTCTGCATAAAGAATGATTAACTCAGGGACAGATCGTTAAGGTCTTAAAGGAAATTTGGAATAATCTTGCATCTCATCTCGTCCTTTAACACTGATTGGAGATATACTGACTCACAAGACAATTACTACGTCCAATAGCAGCAGCTGACATCAGTATCAGAGATATACTGACTAATCAGACAACTAAAATTGGCCAACTAGCAGACGTGGATATCAGTATTAGAGACATGTTGTCGCACAAGACAACTAATATGTCCAAACAGCAGCAGTGGACATCAATACCAGTAGTCTCTGTACAAGTAATAAGAAATCTTCAATTGATATTAGCAATTTTGAGTTATTCTTAATTAGTTACTAAATGCACACTACTACTACTACTACTACTACTACTACTACTACTACTACTACTACTACTACTACTACTACTATTAATAATAAAAATAATAATAATAATAATAATAATAATAATAATAATAATAATAATAATAATAATAATAATAATAATAATATATAATAATAATAATAATAATAATAATAATAATAATAATAATAATAATAATAATAATAATAATAATAACAATAATAATAATAATAATAATAATAATAATAATAATAATAATAATAATAATAATAAAAATAATAATAATAACTTAACACTCGCTAAAAGCTGAAGTCCAGTGATTAGTAGTGTCTTTATATACTCTCAAACAACTTTAAAAAAAAATCTAAAAACAATAAATTCCCACAACACTCACAGACTCCAGGGTTAGAGAAGCACCTGAATAAAAGGAAGATAATCATACTAACTAAAACCCAAGAAAATACGATGCCAAGTATAAAGTGTCATATAAACATGTTCAAAATAATGCAATTATTGGATATTAAAACAATGAAAGCACTCGCGAGGACGAGGGATCGCGTCTCGTTCAGGCAAGAGAGTTTAAGTTGTTTACTGGGGAGGTTACTGCTGTGGCTGGGTACCACAGTGGGGGGGTTGGGCCTGTGCCGGCTGGCAGAATCTAAAAAAAAAAAAGTAATCATCCCTGAGTTCCATGTTACGTTTTAAACTAAAATAAAATCACTAGAAAAAACAACTAAGACCAGACAATCACGTGAATAATGAAAACTTCTTATGCTTTCCAAACATGGTAGAAAAATAAAATAAACTGCAGAGAGAGATGTGGGATGAGAGCTGTGGAAAATATTTCAAACTTTACTTCTCTCATCATCATTGAAAATTTTCAAATTATTATTATTATTATTATCATTATTATTATTATTATTATTATTATTATTATTATTATTATTATTATTATTATTATTATTATTATTATTATTATCATTATTATTATTATTATTATTATTATTATTATTATTATTATTATTATTATTATTATTATTATCATTATTATTATTATTATTATTATTATTATTATTATTATTACAAAGAAAGTAGAGACATTGAGATCCAAATAGGCCTATGAGAGAGGTGAATCCAAGAAAAAAAAAAGATGGATATATTTCCATCACAAATTGAGAAAAAAAATAAAAAAAACGATCAGACATATTTGAGAGAATTTTCAGCGAACCCTAATAAAGGCTCATTTTACAGATTATATTTCGGTAAGTTTAAGAGAATCAAGGTCCTACGTGTATTCATACAGTTGATGAAAGTCCTACTCTTCGAATAAAAGAACAAAGTATGTATTTCAATATTTCCGCGTGGAAAAAGTACCGAAAAAAAGAAAGAGGTGCCCAACAGCTCTGTTGAAACGCTCATGTCCAGCTTTCCCATGGGCATTATCTTCTAATCTTCTGTCCTTGAAATTAGTGAAGCCCCTTCTCTCTTTAACATCCATGTCACACTTACACGCAACAGTGTCAACTATAAAAACAAAAATGCTAGAAAATAAATTAGACGGATGGAGAACTATATACAGACTACAGATAGGCAGAAAGGTGTGTGTGTGTGTGTGTGTGAGAGAGAAAGAGAGAGAGAGAGAGAGAGAGAGAGAGAGAGAGAGAGAGAGAGAGAGAGAGAGAGAGAGAGAGAGAGAGAGAGAGAGAGAGAGAGAGATTTTTATTTTATTAATTTAGAGAGAGAGAGAGAGAGAGAGAGAGAGAGAGAGAGAGAGAGAGAGAGAGGAGAGAGAGAGAGAGAGAGAGAGAAGAAGAAGAAGAAGAAGAAGAAGAAGAAGAAGAAGAAGAAGAAGAAGAAGAAGAAGAAGAAGAAGAAGAAGAAGAGAAGAAGAAGAAGAAGAAGAAGAAGAAGAAGAAGAAGAAGAAGAAGAAGAAGAAGAAGAAGAAGAAGAAGAAGAAGAAGAAGAAGAAGAAGAAGTACAACAACATCAACAAAAACACCAAAACAGGTAAAAACTTACGGGGCATGGCAGTATGTCTGAATGTTGACGACATATAAATGAGGGGGTGGAGCCGTCAAAAGCATATTTTTTCTCTACTTGGCTGACACTTCACAGGTGAAAGCCATGTCAGATCTCGCTTTTAAAGATACACAAATCAACTCAGAGAATAATTTTAAAAACAGTACATATATCTGTATTTAGGGGACCGCGGTAGCAGTAGTTAGAGCACTCGACTCGGAATATGATAAGAGTCGCGATCGAGATCACTGTGGGGCGTTAGAAAGGGTATCTAGCCTGAATGCCCAATCCCCATCCTGTCTGTGCCCATCCCCATAACAGGGATTAATAAAACAAAGAAAATAACAAATAAACAGACCTTTGTCAATATTTACCAACGGCCTTTATAAATTTACATTCAGGGCACTAAATATATATAAGTAAAAGTCCTAATAAATGGTAATATTAACATATATATTAAAATATATATTGGAATTATGTGTCTCAGCTTACATAAAGTTAATCAATATAAATGAAAAACTAAAAACTAATTTCGAATATCAGATTCAGTATCCCTTTGTATATTAATTACATCTATACACTATGTCACCGCTAGAGACAAGAAAATTTAGAAACGACTTATAAACGAAAATTATAAGAAATATACAAAATTATGCATATTTTAGTTGTAAGATCAGGAAATTATTAAATGAAACATATCAAGTAAACATAACAATACTTCTCTAACGGCATATAAAAGGCGCATTTCTTATTCAGCTCCAGGCATTTATCACACACACATAAGATCTACCTACGATCTGATAAGAGAAAGTTATGCAATGGATGAGCAACCATAATTTTCTCTAGCAGTCATAACAGCTTATGCTTGAACCTCAGTTTTTACAGCTCCCGGAACATGAAACTCTCACAATTCAACGCGACGGAGGGTAAAAAGTGACAATTTAATGATGTCACTCCTCCACTGGGAGCTTCAAAACATTCTGATGCTCAAGTTTGGGAGGCAAGACTTACTTCCACGAGCTATACGATGCATTTAGATTATGTTACATAAATGTTCATTTCAGCTTATTTCGAAAGGAACCTGAAATGGAGAGGGGCAAAACGATGTCACAGGTGGATGACACCGTCTGAAAATAGTTTTCGTCAACCTTAGCTGAGTCATCCCACCCACTATACCACCCTACCAACCACTTACAAAGTGTGACCTTATAGAGGCACCTACAGCTCTTTTCTCAAAGCCAGCCATTCATAAGGTAGGTATATAAGGTTGGTAAGGTCTTAACCGACCTTCAGTGTACTTCAGACTCAGGATACGACTTGACTTGTGTACCTTGACAGTTCTGTTGCAAGTGCTAACTACTTGGCTCACGCTTTTCAAAAATCGACATTAATATATTCACACTGCTTGATTTTACACGCTGCACACAATTCTACAATATATAACGAGCTAAATCGGTAATTCCCATTCATTGTTCGACATTAGTAAATACTATAAAAGAGAATCTGAACAGAATAACAGTGAATATGAATATGCAGAATTTAAAATACTGCATTTATTCCTAGAATTACTTATTAAATATCTAAAATGTTGAAGAACACAATATCAAGCATTATTTATATACAGATCTACTGTATTAATAGTAGCCTATATTTTTGTTCAGAGAGAGAGAGAGAGAGAGAGAGAGAGAGAGAGAGAGAGAGAGAGAGAGAGAGAGAGAGAGGAGAGAGAGAGAGAGAGAGAGAGAGAGAGAGAGAGAGAGAGAGAGAGAGAGAGAGAGAGAGAGAGAGAGAGATTGACTAGAGTAACTGATCAAGCAGAATCAAATGAGAATAATATAAAACAATCAAAGTTTAAGGAAATTTGAACGTCGTCCTAATTGCTATATCCTACACAAATTTTAAATAAATAAGCTAATTAAGGGACAATATACACCAGAATTCATTATGATTATAAGACACTAATTTTCTTATGTTTAAATATTTTATTAAAAAGATTTCCATGCTCTCCAACACACTGATTTTAAGTTATACAACTAACCAGAATGTAGTAAATAATTTTCTTCTAATAATCTACGGTGCTTTTGACTGTTAACATTCATCCAGCATTAATTGACCATATCATTCCACAGGATAAATTAAAGGAGCATGAACAGTGATATAACAATTATTCCATAATATTCAGAAACGAAAGCTCTAAACAAAGTAGTATTACTTATCTCATTATCTCAAGAGTAAAAAAAAATATATTGTAGTCGCTTTTGAAAGTAATAAAAAATAAACAGATAAAGATGAGAGTCCTTATGTCAGTCTGTTGACGAGGGGGGAGTGAAAATGACTATAGTACTTTGTCTCATTTCTAGAACGTTGATTTGCCAACAATAACAGCCTAGGCACCTGATAAGGGGCATTCCACTTTCTCTGAGCTGAAAGATTCGTGAGAGTAATAAATAACATCTATTTATTTTTCAAAATTGAATGGTAACTGCACTGACTGGATGTATTTCAGTAATATGTGCTATAATACATACTAATACAATTACATTATAAAGTTGAATTTGGAATGTTTTTTTTTTAAGTTAATTAAATATGAACACTTGGTAGCTTAGCAATGTCATAATAAGAACTAATTTTGTATAAAGCAGATTGTAATGATTATAGTTACTCTAAGGACATGTAAAGAAATAATTACTGTGTAAATACCAGTTACATTTTCCAGATCTATGGTGAAGACTATCCAATATAGAAATTATGTATGCACGAAATAATTAAATAGTTTGCAAATGACATTTAATGCCAGATGCGTAAAGGTAATAAGCAATATTATATGTACATAACAGTAAGATTTATTTTTCTTTACAGAAAAGGGTCCTCTTCAAACACAATGTGTGACGACGACGCAACAGCCCTTGTTGTTGACAATGGCTCCGGCATGGTTAAGGCCGGTTTTGCAGGAGACGACGCTCCTCGCGCTGTCTTCCCTTCCATCGTCGGTCGCCCTCGTCACCAGGGTGTCATGGTGGGTATGGGTCAAAAGGACGCCTATGTAGGTGATGAAGCCCAGAGCAAAAGAGGTATCCTGACTCTTAAGTACCCCATCGAGCACGGCATTATCACCAACTGGGATGACATGGAAAAGATTTGGCATCACTCCTTCTACAACGAACTTCGAGTTGCCCCTGAGGAATCCCCAGTTCTCCTTACAGAAGCTCCTCTTAACCCAAAAGCCAACCGTGAAAAGATGACCCAAATCATGATTGAAACCTTCAGTACTCCTGCTATGTACGTTGCCATCCAGGCTGTACTTTCCTTGTATGCCTCTGGCCGTACCACTGGAATCGTGCTCGATACTGGAGATGGTGTGACCCACACTGTCCCAATCTATGAAGGTTATGCTCTTCCACATGCTATCCTTCGTCTGGACTTGGCTGGCCGAGACTTGACTGCCTATCTCATGAAGATCATGACTGAGAGAGGTTACTCCTTCACCACCACCGCTGAACGTGAAATCGTTCGTGATATCAAGGAAAAACTTTGCTATGTTGCTCTTGACTTCGAAAATGAGATGAGCATGGCTGCTGCTTCCTCTTCCGTTGAGAAGTCCTATGAACTTCCTGATGGTCAGGTCATCACCATTGGTAATGAACGTTTCCGTTGCCCCGAGTCCCTCTTCCAACCTTCCTTCTTGGGTATGGAATCTGTTGGTATCCACGAGACTGTTTACAACTCCATCATGAGATGCGACATTGATATCAGGAAGGATCTCTTTGCCAACAATGTTCTCTCTGGTGGCACCACCATGTATCCTGGTATTGCTGATCGCATGCAGAAGGAAATTACTGCTCTTGCTCCTTCCACCATTAAGATCAAGATTATTGCTCCACCAGAACGTAAGTACTCCGTCTGGATCGGTGGCTCCATCTTGGCTTCCCTATCTACCTTCCAGTCCATGTGGATCACCAAGGAAGAATACGACGAGTCAGGCCCCGGCATTGTTCACCGAAAGTGCTTCTAAATTAGTTCCTCTTATACTTCATAAAGCATTTATTATTATTAAAAAGTTTGAATCATGTGATCTCGTCACTTCTGCTTTGTTATAAAAGGGGATGAATGGTTATTTATTAAAAACCCAATAAAAGTTTTGTTTTTTAAAGGTTTTAAGTTCTTTATACGAAAATACCCAACTGCGTCAGCAAACGGGAGGCTATATGAGATATGAGACCTTATACCAATATATATATATATATATATATATATATATATATATATATATATATATATATATATATATATATATATATATATATATATATATATATATATATATATATATATATATATATATAATATATATATATATATATATATATATATATATATATATATATATATATATATATATATATATATATATATATATATATATATATATATATATATATATATATATACATATATATATATATATATATATATATATATATATATATATATATATATATATATATATATATATATATATATATATATATATATATATATATATATATATATATATA
>JAXCGZ010022747.1:47500-80000 GCA_037179515.1 Halocaridina rubra | reverse complement strand
AGATGACTCAGATCATGATTGAAACTTTCAACACCCCTGCCATGTACGTTGCTATCCAGGCTGTACTTTCCCTATATGCCTCCGGCAGAACCACTGGTATTGTGCTTGATACTGGAGATGGTGTGACCCACACTGTTCCCATCTATGAGGGTTATGCTCTTCCTCACGCTATTCTTCGTCTTGATTTAGCTGGCCGTGACTTGACTGCCTATCTCATGAAGATCATGACTGAGAGAGGTTACTCCTTCACCACCACCGCTGAACGAGAAATCGTTCGTGATATCAAGGAAAAACTCTGCTATGTTGCTCTTGACTTTGAGAATGAAATGACCATGGCTGCTGCTTCCTCTTCCGTCGAGAAGTCCTATGAACTTCCTGATGGTCAGGTCATCACCATTGGTAACGAACGTTTCCGTTGCCCTGAGTCCCTCTTCCAGCCTTCCTTCTTGGGTATGGAATCTGTTGGTATCCACGAGACTGTTTACAACTCCATTATGAGGTGCGACATTGATATCAGGAAGGATCTCTTTGCCAACAATGTTCTCTCTGGTGGCACCACCATGTATCCTGGTATTGCTGATCGTATGCAGAAGGAAATTACTGCTCTTGCTCCTTCCACCATTAAGATCAAGATTATTGCTCCACCTGAACGTAAGTATTCTGTCTGGATCGGTGGCTCCATCTTGGCTTCCCTGTCTACTTTCCAATCCATGTGGATCACCAAGGAAGAATACGACGAATCTGGCCCTGGCATTGTCCATCGTAAATGCTTCTAAAATTCTGATTTCTTGGATAAATATTCTAATCCTCAACAAACATGACACGCCATCTTCATTAGATCCTGTTCCTCTGCCCTTTTATGAAAACAAAGATGAACTATACATCTATCATCAATAAATATTAGGTTTTGACTTGAAGATTTTTCTTAACCAATATTTTCCATCTTTTCGCTAAACTATTCGAGTTTTTCCATTAAAAAGATATTATGAATGTATAATATTACCCACAAACGTTTTATGGTTTCTTTAGGATTTAGAAAATATATATTTTTTTTAAAGAAACGAGACAGAATATTTGCATAGATCAGTAAAGATAAACATATAATAGACACGACATGATCAATTACACAGTTACTAGAATTTTCACACAATATCACAAATTATTACTTCTTTAAATTGTCACACAAAAATGTACTTATAGTATAATACTCAAGTGTGGTACTTTTACTCCTTATTTGGAAAGTATGCAAGTCAAAATTTTTCAGAAGAGTTATGAAGAGGAATATCGTAACGATAGCAAAGTTAATACGTAGAACATAATGCTTACTAGAATTACAGTTTTCATCAATTCATCCACATAAAAACATTATATTCCATATGAGTATAAAAAAACTATATACACACACACACAGATATATATATATATATATATATATATATATATATATATATATATATATATATATATATATATATATATATATATATATATATATATATAAGCAATACACTGCTAAACTGTTGAAAGAAACTGTATAATCAAGTCTTTCCACAGCATTGTACCAAGTTAGTGATTACAATTTAAGATATATCAAGAACACGCCACAGGTGTCACAACTCCTCCAAAGAAATAAAAAAAAAAATTATCTCACATAAAGGCACTACAATTATTTAATGACGTAATGATAAAAAAAAATCCGGCAAAGTTTACCACAGACTCAAAATTATTTTTTGAGAAGAAACTCATAGGCCTAGTCTCAGCATCACTGAAAATAAGCAACAGTAGAAAAATATTATTAAATTGTTTAGTTGACCAAACAACAGGCGATTCAACACCATACATACTCCACGGAATATTAAGAAACAATATATATCCAATACTTCTTAATATATATCAGCAAGAGGCAGCCACTGAATATATATGCTGGAATATATTGCAAACAACAGCATCGTCAAACACAACAACAAAGCTTATAATAATAATAATAATAATAATAATAATAATAATAATAATAATAATAATTAATTATTATTATTATTATTATTATTATTATTATTATTATTATTATTATTATTATTATTATTATTATTAGTGTCCGTGGCAAAATGGTAGCGTCTGCGACACTGAAGCGGCAAGTCGAGGGTTCGCGCCCCGTCACGGACTGAGTTTATTAAGGGCATACACTCAGGGTAACGATTGCATCTGCCAAAACAAGTCCTTCGTAAGAAGGACGTGACGTAAAACCGAATCCATCCATCCATCCATTATTATTATTATTATTATTATTATTATTATTATTATTATTATTATTATTATTATTATTATTATTATTATTATTGTTATTATTATTATTATTTTTATTATTATTATCATTACTATTAAAGCAATGTAGGACACCTCAGTCTGGTAATTAATGTGTACGTGGTCGGTAAACTCGTGAATACAAACATATATACGCAAAGTCCGTGTAATTAAGTTCGACATCAAAGGCAAGAAAAGAGACGCCCACACAGAGTTAGGGATGTGTTGCCACAGACTGTCACAAAATACTATCAGCCCCGAGTGACAATCGCAATGATATATTCCTAGCAACTGCTTGCCATTAATTGCTTTCACTTACTTAAGGATGACGCTTATATATCACGTCTATTAGTCCTAGGCATGGAAAATAAGTCAAAACAACATTCACAGGCAGCGCTTACTTAGATAATAATATGCAGTCGAACAGTTGAACAAATTTATATGATTCTCTCTCTCTCTCTCTCTCTCTCTCTCTCTCTCTCTCTCTCTCTCTCTCTCTCTCTCTCTCTCTCTCTCTCTCTCTCTCTCTCTCTTTTATATATATATATATATATATATATATATATATATATATATATATATATATATATATATATAAAAGCGTAAATATGAGAGAGAGAGAGAGAGAGAGAGAGAGAGAGAGAGAGAGAGAGAGAGAGAGAGAGAGAGAGAGAGAGAGAGAGAGAGAGAGAGAGAGAGAGATTATTTTTTTTTTATTTTATTAATTTATTGCGCCAAGGCGTCAAACATTACATGAGTTCATACAAATAATGCTTCAAATGGATACAAAACCAAGAATAGAACATAGTTTACAGGGAGGTGTACACATTGATAAAACATTGCTGCATACTAACACAACACTCACAGTATGGCAGCACAGAGTACATTATATACAAAAGTAAAGCTCAGAGAAACGCAGAATGCACAAACAGAATTATATAGCAACATACAGAAAATATATGTATAATTCAATATAATTAATGGCCACCAAAGTGACGATAACGAGCAAGAATAACATCAAGGTTGTAATCATTAAGTAAAAATGAACAGATCTGTATTAAGTTCTGACCTCGTGGTAAAACATCTCTCACTGTGGGGCACTGAAGACAATAGTGGTCAAGAGTGTTAGCATTAGGACGGTCGCATAATTTACAGGAGGTGTACTGTGGCATATCTAGAGTCTGGGAGACCTGCCATAAAGGCCGATACCCCATTCTGAGCCGAGCACTAACTACATTGTTTTTCCGCACCATTAAGCCGCGTCTGCGATACTTGTAGCGACTGTGAAGAAAGTGATCATGGTGCTGTATGGACACACTGTTGGCCCTCTCCGTGTCCCTGCGCTGGACCGTCATGGCAAACCCAGCTGAGTAGATGATGTTACGTAGGCATCGGAGGGAGGGCTCAGCGTCCACAGCATGCCCATCCAGCATACAGGCCGCCTTGGCAAGACGATCCGCTGTGTCGTTGCCAGTCCGCCCAATGTGAGATGGCGTCCATACAAACAACACAACAAGAGAAGCATCCCGAGCGGCCGCGAGGCGACATAGTATATCTCCCACAGCACGGCCACAGATGGGTCTTGGCGAGGATAGGGCTTGTAGGCCGATTGGGAGTCACAAATTATTACCCCATTCACTCGTCGTCGAACAAGGAGAGTCACAGCATCCAAGATGGCATTCAGTTCACAGTAGGTGGAGCTCGACGAGGTGGGTAGTCTACGGCCAATCCATGAATCAGCCGGCACAGGCGGCTCCATGGTGGGGGAGAACACAGCACATGCCGCCCTCTCATCTGCTTGCACAGAACCATCAACATAGACGTGGTGTGCTGCAGGGACAGACGTGGACACATCAGCGATAGTCTCCAGAGCTAACTGTCTCTGCAAGGGGGGATAGACATCCTTCGAGGTCGGTGTATATGTGACAGTGGGGAGGGGGACACGCCAGGGTGGTAAATCTGGGACAGCCGCCTGCACTGGCAGGTCGATGTCAAGGCCACGGAGAATGTCACTCACCACCCTGATAAGGTTATGACCTCCTGCTCGAAGTGGGAGCCTGGGTGCGTCTGCATCTAGGGACGTCCTCATGACAGCAGAGAAGTACGGAGCAAGAAAGGGGTAGTGAAGACACTTAACAGTAAAATAGGACACATTGGCATTAATCCTCTCCACAAGAGGGGGCAAGTTGAGCTCCAACTGCATACTCACAATATGGGTAGAGAGAGAACATCCCAAGATAAATCTCATGACTCGATTCTGGAACTTTTCAAGTGGCTCGAGAGCTGGTCTAGGAAGTTGACACAAGGCAGGAGACAGATAGTCAACCACTGACCGAAGTAGTAGGATGTAGAGGGTCCTCGCCACTGGGATGGAGACTCCTGCAGCATTGTTGGCAAGCCACTTGACAGGTGCAAAGCGGGGCTCCAGACGGTCAAGAAGGCTCTTCACAAAGGGATGAATTCGTTGACGTGCAGGTATAGCTGGGGTGATCCGGACTGGTGCACCTAAATACGTGTACTGTGTGCAGTGAGGGATGACATTACCACCCATGGCGAATGCGGGCAGTGCTCTGCAGTTGCGTGAAGTAAAAATCCTGCTTTTTTCTGGGGAGATAATAAGGCCACAGGAGGTAGCAGACACGTAAAAATCATGGAGCATGTGCTGAAGGTCGTGAGTTGAGGTCGTGTGGATGCATATGTCGTCCGCATAGCAGGTAACTGTAGTACCGGGGATGACAGGAAGGAGGGAGAGTAGACGATGCATAAGGATATCGAATAGAAAAGGACTTAGCACACCCCCCTGAGGAGTACCCAGTTCAAACCGTTCATAGGAGCTATACGACCCTTTAAAAAGGACACTTGATGTTCTGTTGCAGAGATAACCCCGTATCCATTTCAGTATGTTCCCCCGAACTCCAAAGTCCACCAGCTGGTCAAGAATAATTTCCCTGTTGGCTATATCGAAGGCAGATTTGAGGTCCAGGAAGGCGACCACACTGGTGGGAGAAAGACGGGTGTAGAGTTCAGCGAGGCAGTGATGTGTGCTCCGTTGTGGGAGAAAACCATAAAGACTGGGGGAGAGTTTATCCTATAGACGGTGCATGAGCCGGGCAAGAAGGATGCGTTCAAACACTTTGCTGAAGCAGGAGGTGAGGGAGATAGGCCTAAATTTGTCGGTTCCAGGTTTTGGTAGAGGAATAATAGTGCTTCTGGTCCAGGCAGAGGGCACATGCCCCAAGCAAAAGCAAAGATTGAAGAGCTGCAGTAGGGGGTTACCAGGAACTTTCTGAAGAAGACGGAGAACTTGATATGTAAGACCATCCTCCCTAGGGGCAGTAGCCTTAATCCTAGCAAGAGCACGTCGTAGTTCATCCTCTGTGAATAGGATGTCATCCTCTTCATCCGTCTGAAGTAATGCACCCATTAGGCGGAGGTTACGAACACTGCGGTGGGTGGAGAGTGCCTCTTGAACGTTCCCGGGAAGGTTGCAAGTTTGTGACTGTGCTGACCAGGTAGTAATGAGGTCCTGAGCATACTCAAGTGGACTGTGGTGTAGAGCACAGGTGGGTTTCTTCTTGACAGCCTTCCTTATAAGATGCCACATAGTCCCAGCGCTAGTCTGATGGTTAATACTATCCGTAAATTTCTGCCAATACTCCGTGTGCACGCACTTCTGCAGGGCAACCAGATCATCCCTCGCCAACTGATATTGGTGCAGGTGGTCAGGGGTGGGCTGTCTTTGAAAGGAGAGTCCAGCATCCACAGCTGTCCTTTCCGCCTGGGCAATACGCTGATCCAGAGTCCAGGAATGGGCCTCAGGGCGACGTGGAACGTGTGGTCTGAGAACATAATGCGTGTAGAAGTCATGTGTAGAATCCACCAGTGAGTTGTATAAGCTGTCTGGAGAAAGGAGATCAAAAGTGGGAAGGAGGTGAGAGATAAAGGAAATATAAGTGGGGCAGTATTTGGGAGGGATAGAGATGCGGGTGCGGTGATGGGAGAGGGTAGCTGGAGTCTGAAGTATGGAGTATTTCAGGCTAAGGGCAACATGGTCAGAAAAGAGAGAAGGGATAGAAGAGCAGGAGACATTAGAGAGAATAATTCATCATCAATATCAGTGTGAAAATAACTAGGTTTAAATGAATGTGGAGAAAGGCATTGCGCAATATATATATATATATATATATATATATATATATATATATATATATATATATATATATATATATATATATATATATATATATATATATATATATATATATATATATATATATATATATATATATATATATATATATATATATATATATTATAAAAACTACACATACAAACATTTCTAGGCTATAAGAAGTGGCTTTGTATTTAAGATGATTAACTATTGATGAAATTTCACATTTACATATTAAACCACGTAGACCCACGATAAAAATAGTATTTTTGCTAAACTTTCCTTTCTTCATAAGCCACACCAATTATAGGCTTGGCTTAAAATTTCTTGCCATGAGCTTAAAAGTCATCTCTCTGTGTAGCTAAGTAAGCATTCTTAATATCAGTGTCAAGAGAATATATAGCTTTTTTTAAGTAATAGCCGCAAAGTACACTGATGCTGAAAATGAAAAACAGATAAATGGACTTAAATATCAATAGATTTTTTGAAAACTGAAATCAAATAAAGAGGTGTAAGACAGCCAAAATAACCCGTACAAATATAACGGTTCTTGACTGAGTTAATTCATCCACTCCACCTCAACCCCAAACCTCTATGTGTAATGATTACACCTCACAAAAAAAAAAAGGGGGGGAGCTCCTGAAGAATTGGGACCTGCCTTTTATAAAAGAGAAGAAAGGTTGTTAGGTTAGCTTAGTTTAGTCTGAGTTTAAGCTAAAAGGCCTGTACGCTCAAATTCTAACATAACCAAAGCCAAACTTTCTTCGATGTTGATGAATGGCAGGTCCCAATTCCTCAGGAGTAAACAAATATGTATAGCAGCCAGATTCTGACGGTCTTGGCTAATCAGTAGAATGTAAACTATTTAACACATGTGTCATTTACTCACCAACCAGAGACCAGCATCCAATCCAGTAATGATGATTTCGTCACCAATTCGACAGGTCAACCATTTTCCTTTGATAAGGCACAACACTTACGAAAAATCAAAATATGTATTTTTTTTTTATTTTCGAAAAAAATAAATATTTCTGTAAAATTCTATGAGGCTTATAACTGATATGCATATACATATGCAAAGTGCCAAATGGAAATTTTGGGGGGGCTTTTGAAGATAAAGGTGGTCACTATCATGTGCTTTGATAAAGCACAATAATTACGAAAAAACAATATGCAAATAGTACTTTAAATTTCTTTTCACTATCACATATGGAATGCGAGCGTTCTTTAAAGGAAACATGATTAAAATTTCCTTCCACTGTTTCTTTATAAGTGGTATGTGTCAAGCGCTGAGTAATATTAGCAATTTCCTTATTTATGCTCAAAAAAACTTATCGAATTTTAGTAAAGATATCCACAGTTAAAGTTGCTGTACAAATGAATTAATTGTGCGTGCCATACAAGTAAACGTAAACACACTTGAGTAATTAAAGTGACAATTTAAACGCATCAAAGGGTACCAATACAGCTATCAAAATTAAAATAACTTCACAGCACAGTTTGTGAAACCCCGCGCGGTATTTTCCCATCTTGTTCTTATTCATAACATTTCCATCTCATAGTTTTACATATAAAACTCGAACAAAACTCCGCTTCGTTATATTAGCCGACCGAGTTAGTATAAAATTAATTTCACTGTGAAGCCTAATACCCTCCCTTCTCAAGAGTCATCGGCCATACTAATTACTGACTTAAAAATATAGCATACTAATTTGAAGAATCGAAGTGATTTTTTTATAAATTTTATATTAAAGACACTTCTTCTAGTTTTTGAAAGCTCTAAGATCATAAGTGAAGAAAATTGCAACATCTACATCTGCATTTTGTTGTTGTTGTTGTGTCATGGCAAGAAGGACCACTGGAACGAAACAGACATTTTCAGGAATCAAGAGCTCATCTATTTCTTTTATTAGTATTCTTTCATTTGAACATAAAGTCATGTTTTAGTATCATGATAATGTCATTTTCACATTCTTAGAAACTACAAACTAGGAAAATTAACTTTTTAAAATAATCTGTCCCTCTCAAAAAATAATAATAACTATAAATGCCAGATATCGCTAGAATAAAAAAGCTACGAAAATTGGACCACGTTGCCAGACACCTGACATCAATATGGAAAGTGATACAATATGGAATGATTGATTACGTGTCATGTATACCGAATAGTTTTTTTCGTACTTTGACCTGAATACGGAAGACCGCATCATCATAAAATGAACAGAGATGTGCAGTGATCTTAGGTGATGTCGAATTATTGAAATTCTTTAGTTTAAAATTGATGCAAAGTCACAAGTTACTTTCTATTTTTCTCTCGTGATCATACTATGCCTAGGGTGAGAGCGTGTGAACCTCCTGTTAAGGTGGAGGAATTATTATTATTATTATTATTATTATTATTATTATTATTATTATTATTATTATTATTATTATTATTATTATTATTATTATTATTATTCAAGGGTAAACTGACACGGTGGAGAAAGTGTGGTAATTTACATCATTATTATTATTATTTTTATTATTATTATTATTATTATTTGAGAAATATATGCTAATGTGAAACAAATTAGCACAATGTCCATATGTAGTAATTATTTAATAGTGCTATACAGTATTGTAAGAATATTTTTTTTTCTGGACTTGAAATACTGTAATTAATTTTGACGAGAGTGAATGAGCAATATTTTTAAGAGCGTAAATGATCATTGCAAGCCTGTACTCTTGCATATGACATTTTGGCTTTCGCTTTGAGGAATCCCATGATGCCTTGAGGAATCACACCTGGCTTTGTTGTAAGTACTCTAAGTATTATTACCATGCATTTAACCTTGAATGTCGAGATATTTTTTCTTTTATTTTCCATTCATCTTCTCCCAGAACTTGCATAGATGAATAGGTAATTTAACAGTTTAATATCGCACACTATTCCTTGGTCAAGTTAAGAAGTGTTAGGTTAGGATAAGAAAAGTTAGGTTAGGTTAAGAATGGTTAGGTTAGGTACCTAACCTAACTATTCTTAACCAAACCTAACCTTTCTTAACCTAACCTAATACTTCTTAACTCGACCTAGGAATAGTGTGCAATATTAAACTGTTAAATTACCGATGAATAACCCCCAGCCCCCTTGTAAAGTTAAGCAGCCCTGTAAATATATAGGTTAGTCTAGGCTAGGTTAGGTTAGGTGACTTGCCTTGTAAATATGAGTAGCCATAGAGCATCCTTGGGTTACTCTTAGTTACAAGATCCCTTTCCTTACTTCAGTGTGGGATTGATGCCTCAGACAGGTCTCCTCCACCGAATATGGACATACATACTATTTTCTGACTGCTGTTTTTGAACCTTTAATGAATTCTTTAGACTTACATATCAACAGTGTTGTCCTTTTGGTGAATGATCTCATATATTGAATGCTTAATAGATAAATGATCATAAAATAGTACATTTCTAGGAAGCTAAAGGTGCACATGTAGAAAGTTGTTTAAATACTTTTGATATTTTCTTGAGAAAGTTAACACCCTATCAAGAAGAACCACAGCCAGATCATTTAGTTACTGCAGAAAGTGAACCTCAAATGGATATGGATGACATTTTTTTTTTAAATCCTCTCCTATCTAAATTGTGTATATAGAAGGAAAAAAATTACATTAATATTTAGCTCATAAAATATAATGAAGAAATTTCTATATTTTAAGAAAAAAAATTTGTGCATACATTGTATACACCGTGCTTACAGTGTATAGTGTTGTGTCATTGCACAATAATTTGTGTGGTTTTAATTACATACAAAATTTTCTCAAAAACTTTGAAATGAAAAAAATCGAGAATTAGAACAATGAAAAAATAACTTTCTCTACAGCATTTCTTCACATCATCCATACCCAGATTCAATTAACCCTGGATATTGATGTTTAAATAATGCTGCTTTATTCTAATAATGGTGGCTAATTACTGTTGAAAATTGAAGAGTATTGTATAAAATAATGAGTACCCTAAATAATAATAAATACTATACTGTAGATGGTATTATGGTACAGTCACATTTTATTATTATTATTATTATTATTATTATTATTATTATTATTATTATTATTATTATTATTATTATTATTATTATTATTGTTGTATAGAATTGTGTAATATTTCTTCTGATATACTGTACAGTCCAATATTATGGCAATATAGGCTGTGCAGTCTAAGACAAATTTACAGTACAGACACTCCCCAATTTATGAAAATATGGAGACATGATTGCTGTATATGAAAATGCAGTGCCTATGCAGTCTATTTATATTATGCTTTAATTTATGGATGGTTCCAACATTTCAAGAAACGTGCCAACTTGCATCTTGTGTCTTTAGGATAAGACAGCAAATATGTTATGTTCTAACACAGCTTTTTTATGTTACATACATGATGTAGGAATGTTTGGTAGATATATACTGTACTCTCAATACAGTACTGTACATACTAAATATCAACTTACGAACAATTCATTATACGAACTGTTGTTCGGAACGTAACTCGTTTGAAGGTTGGGGAGAGTCTGTATAATAGATAGGTTTCCTCCCTGAACAGTCATCATTTTGGAAGATTATCTGGTTGTTAGACAGTGCATATGCTGCATATATACAAAACTGCATCCTTTCGCTTAATGCCTGATCACATATATATCCACCACCTTAACATCATTATTGAAGAAACTCATGATTGCCTAATAGGCCATTACAATTGTAAGCTACTTTATGGCAAACATTGCTCCAACATGATCAAAACTGATTTCTGGTTGTCTAATATGCTGTAGCAAACTTTGGCAAGTAAGTCAAGTTTTGATACAGATTGAACAATTTGCTCTGCCAGCCATATGATCAGTTGTATATATCTGCCAGAATAACACAGTACACATGATTTCATACAAAATTTTCTCAAAAAGTTTGAAATAAAAAAAAATCGAGAATTAGAACAATGAAAAAATAACTTTCTCTTCACATCATCCATACCCAGATTAAATTAACCCTGGATATTGATGTTTAAATAATGCTGCCTTATTCTAATAACGTTGGCTAATTACTGTTGAAAATTGAAGAGTATGGTATAAAATAATGATTAGCCTAAATAATAGTAAATACTATACTGTAGATGGTACTTTGGTACAGTCAAATTTTACTATTATTATTATTATTATTATTATTATTATTAGTTTATAGAATTGTGTAATATTCCTACTGATATACTGTACAGTTAAATATTATGGCAATTTAGGCTGTGCAGTCTTGGACAAATTTACCGTACAGATGCTCCCCAATTTATGAACATATGGAGACATGAGTACTGTATATGAAAATGGAGTGCCTTGCAGTCTATTTATATTATGCATTAATTTATGGATGGTTTCAACATTTCAAGAAACGTGCCAACTTGCATCTTGTGTCTTTAGGATAAGACAGCAAATATGTTATGTTCTAACACAGCTTTCTTATGTTACGTGCATGATGTAGGAATGTTTGGTAGACATATACTGTACTCTCAATACAGTACTGTACATACTAAATATCAACTTACGAACAATTCATTATATGAACTGTTGTTCGGAACGTAACTCGTTTGTAAGTTGGGGAGAGTCTGTATAATAGATAGGTTTCCTTCCTGAACAGTCATCATTTTGGAAGATTACCTGGTTGTTAGACAGTGTATATGCTGCACATATACAAAACTGCATCCTTTCGCTTAATGCCTGATCACATATATATCCACCACCTTAATTTTATTGAAGAAACTCATGATTGCCTAATAGGCCATTACAGTTGTAAGCTGGTTTAAGGCAAACATTGCTCCAAAATTATCAAAACTGATTTCTGGTTGTCTAATATGCTGTAGCAAAATTTGGCAAATAAGTCAAGTTTTGATACAGAATGAACAATTTGCTCTGCCAGCCATATGATCAGATGTATATATCTGCCAGAATAACACAGTACACATATGTACTTGAAAGTTGAATACACAATTATGACAGATTTATGCAGTTGCTGTTTTAATGCTTATATTCTCTGACATCAAAGTAAAAATACTCACTGTAAAGCAGTTGGTGTGAAATTTCCACAATTTAACCCTCCAGGCATGTTCAGCTCTCCAAGGGCTAGGACAGTTCCCTTTTTGCAAAGGACTTGTTTTGGCAAATGTAATCGTTACCCTGAGTGCATGCCCTTGCTAACCTCAGACCGTGACGGGGCACGAACCCTCGACCTGATACCTCAGAGTCGCGGACGCTATCGCTTGAGCCACGATGACTACACTGTTGTATTCTGGAATAGTACAGTATATTCATAGCATTACTTTATTATTAGTCTGTCACAATACTGTTCTGTATTACATTGGGATAGTGGCAATGCTATATGTACTGTATTATTTACATTAAAATTCAGTACAGTCTCTCCGCAACTTACGCAAATAATTGGTTCCATCTTTAGCAGTGTAAGTCAGAATCTGCATAAAGCTGACTTTTTTATATATGTGTCAATACTTTGCATATAACCTATTCCCAACTTGTATATACAGTAATGTTCTTCTAATAATGTATTATGAGTAAACTATGCTTACTGCTCAATAAAATAAATATAAAAACATAATAAATATAACTACAGTACAATAATAAATGTTAAATGTAAACCATAAAAGCAAACAGATATACAAAATATGTCTTAAACTTATGTGTTTCATGATAAAATGTTTTCACGAGTGTGGTTAATTTTCTGTACAGTATTAGGAGTAAAACATACATATTGCATAGTGAAATAAATGTAATAAGTTAATGATTACAACTACAGTAATGAATTTAAAAAACTGTAAAACATATCAGTGAAATGGATTACTAAACCTTTACCTAAAACTTATTTGTATCATATTAAAACCTTTTCACATGTGTGAAAAGGTTTTAATATGATACAAATATTGTGTAGCAGATAAATTGTACATGTTACGTAATGAAAGAAATTGTGGACATCATGATTATGACTACAGTAATAAATTTTAAAGAAATGTAAAACAAATTGAAACTGGTTTATTAACCACCAACGAAAAGCAATGTGTGTCATACTATCAGTCACACAACCCGGCAAAGTTTCCTACAGGCAGAGTTGAACTTGAGTTATGAGACCTCCTTCCATGCTTTGTCAATGAGGCCAATGCAGTGGAGGATATTAAAGTGGTCATTCCAGAAATCACGAAGGGTCATATCCATGTCATTGGTGACCTGGAAACACCTGGCAAAAAGACCCTTTGTATACAACTTTTTAAAATTAGAAATTACCTGCTGGTCCATGGGCTGGAGGAGAGGAGTGGTGTTGGGAGGCAGAAATTTAACTATGATAAAGTCATACTGTATAACAAGATCTTCCACACCTGGAGGATGGGCAGGAGCATTATCCATTATGAGGAGACACTTAAGGGGCAAGATATTTCATCACTGCTGATGCAAACACTTCAGTCAGCCACTCTAGGAATGAAATCTGCGTGACCCAAGCCTTTGGATTTGACCTCCACATTACCGGAAGGCTAACCTTCAACATGTTATTGTGCTTAAAAATACGTGGATTTTCAAAGTGGTAAACTAAAAGAGGCTTGATACTACAGTCCCCACTTGCATTAGCGTACAATAAAAGTGTAAGTCTGTCTTTCATTGGTTTGTGGCCAGGCAGTGACTTCTCCTCTTTGGTTATATAGGTTCTTTTAGGCATTTTCTTCCAAAAGAGTCCCATTTCATCACAGTTAAAACTTGTTGCAGGATATAACCTTCACTCTCGATAAATTTAGCAAAATCTTTCACGTAAGAATCTGCTGCTTTTTGGTCAGGACTAGCTGCCTCTCCATGTCTAATGATGCTATGAATCCCAATTCAAGTACGAAAGTCTTCAAACCAGCTTCTGCTGGCTTTCAATTCTTCAGTTTTAGCGCCACTAGAGCTTTGAGTGTTCGCTACTAAATCTTGGTGAATTTGCAGAGCCTTAGTGCATATTATGGCCTCACTAATACACCTACATCTTAGAATAACGTGAAGATAGGTTCTCAGAAGTGCCGCGTATTGTAATTTTCGCGTAATGTAGCGAGTCATTTTCCATAAAAAACAACGATAATGGGCATAGATACATTTCAAAACCGTACATAGGCACACTATACCAGAGTTACAAGATAAGTAAAACATATTTTATAAGTACATAAAAAAGCAGAAAGACCTGTAGTTATATATATTAACATGCAAATAGTGTACAGCATAAAAGATATACAGTAAACAAATTAATGCATTCTATTAAATGGTGGGCAACAGGCATACACTGGGACGTGCATGGTGGCAGTGAGCACAAGGATGCAAACGTTTTGCCGCCTCCATATCAGCTGATGCACCCTCGCACGCTATTTCCCTGACGATATTATATCGCAAGTTTGTTTGCTGTTTGTTCTTAATGCTTTTTTTCCCTTCTCTTCATAATATCCGGTCGCATTAAGCGATAGAGGAGGAGGAGGATGCGAGAGAACGAACCTCTATCTACAAATATTTTGCTTCCTCCATATCAGCTGGTGCACCTTCGCACGCTATTTCCCTGATGATATTATATCGCAAGTTTGTTTGCTGTTTGTTAATGGCTTTTTTTAATTCACCTCATAATATCCGATCGCATTAAGTGGTAGAAGAGGAGGAGGATGCGGGAGACCGAACCTCTATCTGCAAACGTTTTGCTTCCTCCGTATCAGCTAATGCACCCTCGCACGCTATTTCTCTGACGATATTATATCGCAAGTTTGTTTGCTGTATTTGCTGTTTGTTCTTAATGCTTTTTTTAAAATTTCTTCATAATATCCAATCGCATTAAGCAGTAGAAGAGGAGGAGAATGCGGGAGAACGAACCTCTATCTGCAATTGTTTTGCTGCCTCCGTATCAGCTGATGCACCCTTGCATGCTATTTCCCTGATGATATTATATCGCAAGTTTGTTTGCTGTTTGTTCTTAAAGCCTTTTTTAAAATTCTCTTCATAATATCCGATCGCATTAAGCGATAGAAGAGGAGGAGGATGCGGGAGAACAAACCTCTATTTGCAAATGTTTTGCTGCCTCTGTATCAGCTGATGCACACTCGCACGCTATTTCCCTGACGATGTTATATATAAAGTTTGTTTGCTGTTTATTCTTAAAGCTTTTATTAAATTTTCTTCATAATATTCGATCGCATTAAGCGGTAGAAGAGGAGGAGGATGCGGGAGAACAAACCTCTATTTGCAAATGTTTTGCTGCCTCCGTATCAGCTGATGCGGCCTCGCATGCTATTTCCCTGAAGATATTATATCGCAAGTTTGTATGCTGTTTGTTGTTCATGCTTTTTTTAAATTCTCTTCATAATATCTGATCGCATTAAGCGGTAGAAGAAGAGGAGGATGAGGGAGAACAAACCTCTGTCTGTAAACATTTTGCTGCCTCCATATCAGCTGATGCACCCTTGCACGCTATTTCCCTGACGATATTATATCGAAAGTTTGTTTGCTGTTTGTTCTAAATGCTTTATTTCAATTGTCTTCGTAATATTCAATTGCATGAAGCGGTAGAAGAGGAGGAGCATGGGGGAAAAGTGCCTTGGAGGCAGTCGATTATTTACTAAAATGAAAATTTGTTTTTCAAATTTTTTTGCATGGTCATTATTCGTGAATTTTGTATTTTTTAATATTATTGTTAGGGGCATTATTCCAATTTTGCTTATTATAAACACGCGCAAAAAGTGAACTAAGTGTACTATCTCCAACCAGCTGTTTTTAATTTATCCACACCAACAATAACTTTTCTACCTCTTGTATCAACTGTGACTTATTCTTCGTTAAGATAGTTACTCCTTTAGTCACGTCAGCCGCCTTATAGATCTTTTTACTCTTTTAAATAGTACAGATAGTCGATTTTACCATGTTATACTGCGTGGCGAGATCAGAAACACAAACACCATTTTCATGCTTAGAAATTATTTTCTTCTTAGTTTCCATTGTTATGCATCTAGGGTGTTTGACGCCACTGTCAGTAACGTTTTTAACTTTCTTAGGAGCCATAATAGATATCTGAAAGGCAAAACAGAGGAAAATAAAGTAAGAACTACAAACAGATCACGAACGAACTACACAGCGCGTGCACCAATGCAAACATGAGAGATCAACCACACGGGTGAGCGGGTATATGGTCGCTTGCCCGGATGTGCATGTTCGTGAGTCAAGATTTATTCGTGAGTCAATGCAAAATTTATTTGTAAATTATGTTTGTGGGGCAAGTTGTTCAAGGGAACAACAGTTGCCTCGCAATTTATGCAAGTATAGACTACTCGAATTTGAATTAGCGCGTCTACAAAATAATAGTTGAATAAAAAAATACATTTAACTTGAGTGAGAAAAACGAGGTGCTGAAATAAAGAAAAATGGACCTACTGACCAATAACCAGAGCTTGTACCTTAGTTTGCAGTGTGGTTGGTCAGTACCCTTTAGAAAATGGAATTTTCACCCTTATTGGAGTGATTTTCTGCATTAGTCATTGTTGTACTAATGCAACAATGTTTTATTTCTCTCTCTCGCCCTCTCTCTCTCTGTATATATATATATATATATATATATATATATATATATATATATATATATATATATATATATATATATATATATATATATATATATATATATATATATATATATATATATATATATATACGCCTTCTTCGCTTTTTCCATGTGTTTTTTATCCACGAAATAAAAAAATACAAAATTCGCGAATAACAGCCATGCAAAAAAATTTGAAAAAAAATTTTTGTTTTAGTAAAAAATCGACCGCCTCGGAGGCAATTTTCTGCCATCTTCCTCCTCGTCTACTGCTTAATGCGATCGGATATTATGAAGATAATGGAAAAAAGCATTAAGAACAAACAGCAAACAAATTTTCGATATAATATCGTCAGGGAAATAGTGTGCAAGGGTGCATCAGCTGATACGGAAGTGACAAAACATTTGCGGGTAGAGGTTTGTTCTCCAGCATCCTCCTCCTCTTCTACCGCTTAGTGCGATCGAATATTATGAAGTGAATTGAAAAAAGCATTAACAAACAGCAAACAAATTTTAGATATAATATCGTCAGGGAAATAGCGGGCAAGGGTGCATCAGCTGATACGGAAGTGGCAAAACATTTGCCGATAGAGGTTCATCCCCCCGCATCCTCCTCCTCTTCTACTGCTTATTGCAATCGAATATTATGAAGAAAATTTAAAAAAAGAACAAACAGCAAACAAACTTTTGATATAATATCGTCAGGGAAATAGCGTGCAAGGCTGCATCAGCTGATACAGAGGTGTCATAGCGTTTGCATCCTCGCGCTCACAGCCACCATGAACGTCCCAGTGTATGCCTGTTGCCCAACGCATAATAGAGTGCATTAATTTGTTTACTGTACAGTAAATCTGTATACCTTTTATACTGTACACTATTTGCATGTTAATATAAATAACTACAGGTCTTTCTGCTTTGTTATGTACTTATAAAACATGTTTTACTTATCTCATATCTTTGGCATAGTGTGTCTATGGACAGTTGTGGAACGTATCAATGGCCATTATCATTGTTTTTTATGGAAAATTATTCATTAAATTACATGAAAATTGCAATACGCGGCACTTCTGAGAACCTATCTTCGCGTTATTCTAAGAACTAGGTGAGTATATATATATATATATATATTATATATATATATATATATATATATATATATATATATATATATATATATATATATATATATATATATATATATATATATATATATATATATATATATATATATATATATATATATATATAATAATAATAATAATGTGTGTATTACTGTACTGTATTATTACTTTATTTTTACTGTATTAAATTTCATTTATGCTTTATAATTCATGTTTTATGTAGTAGTTAAGTGTCTTTAGCCTAAGTACTGTACGGTACTGTATATGTATGTACCGTACAGTACTTTTTTTTTTACATAAAAACTACTTGCTATCAATTTTATGTACGAATGGACTTCTGGAGCCTAATGTGTTTGTAAGTTTGGGAGTACAGTATATATATATATATATATATATATATATATATATATATATATATATATATATATATATATATATATATATATATATATATATATACAGTGCTACCCCAGTTATTCGCGCTTCCTGGTTCATTTTCTCACTCTATCGCGGTTTTTTTTTAGATAAATTATTATTTTATTTCATGGGTATATGCAAATATATTAAAATATTAAAAAAAAAATTCTCAGTACTTTAATTTTTTTTTATTGAAAAAAACATGTTTCATTATCTAATTGATAAAAAAAAATTATTTCCCAGCCTACGAATAATAAAACAGTAAAAAATAGTAAATAACATAAATGTAGATAGATAGATAGATAGATAGATACATTTATTGACCACCTCTTTTGAAAAGTACAGTATAATCTTTACAAAAGGAATATTTGGTCCAAATTACAGTGAATAAATACAATAGATTTTGTACAATCATCAAATAAGTAGATGAATTTTAAATTAATATACATTGTACTAATAACTGAATGATATACGTACGTACAGTATAACTCACTGTATTGCATCATACGAAATAGTGTTCGATAGCGTACAATGTATTGGGGTCGCAGCTACGTGAGCTAGCATATATATTTATATTTCCAGTAGTTTCATGATTTTATTGATAAAAAAAACGTATTTATTAGCCTAAGAATAATAAAACAGTAAAAAACATAAATACTAACAGTATTGCGACATGTAAAATACGATACCGCTATCGGCGTTTTGGACAAAGACTCTTTCAGTCTAACTCACGTTTTGCTTGTGTTCGATAGCGTACAATGTATTGGGGTCGCAGCTACGTGAGCTAGCATATATATTTATATTTCCAGTAGTTTCATGATTTTATTGATAAAAAAAACGTATTTATTAGCCTAAGAATAATAAAACAGTAAAAAACATAAATACTAACAGTATTGCGACATGTAAAATACGATACCGCTATCAGCGTTTTGGACAAAGACTCGTTCAGTCTAACTCACGTTTTGCTTGTGTTCGATAGCGTACAATGTATTGGGGTCGCAGCTACGTGAGCTAGCATATATATTTATATTTCCAGTAGTTTCATGATTTTATTGATAAAAAAAACGTATTTATTAGCCTAAGAATAATAAAACAGTAAAAAACATAAATACTAACAGTATTGCGACATGTAAAATACGATACCGCTATCAGCGTTTTGGACAAAGATTCGTTCAGTCTAACTCACGTTTTGCTTGTGTTCGATAGCGTACAATGTATTGGGGTCGCAGCTACGTGAGCTAGCATATATATTTATATTTCCAGTAGTTTCATGATTTTATTGATAAGAAAACGTATTTCTTAGCCTAAGAATAATATAACAGTAAAAAATAGTAAAAAGCATAAATACTAACAGTATTGCAAGATGTAAAATACGATACCGCTATCAGCGTTTCGGACAAAGGCTTCCACCATCTTCCTTTGTCTTGCCTCACTTGTGTGCGCCATTCATGTTGTGCTTATTATTATTAATATGTTTTGCTTGTGATTTTTTTACTCGCATATTTTAACCTTTGCAATGCCTCCCAAGCATCCTTCATCTTCTAAGGCTTCTTGTAGTGAGCCTAAGCGGCAAAGGAAAATGTTAACCATTGTAGATAAAGTGAAACTCTTAGATATGTTGAAAGAAGGAAAAAAGTTTGTGGATGTCGGCCGCTATTTTACGTAAACGTAAAAATTATTGTAAAATATGGAACCTATTAATGTCAGGTCATCATCACCTCATTCATGGTAAGTTTTCCTATCACCTTCATAAAAAAATTACGTTGCTTGCTGTTATTTATAATGTAAAGGGTGATTTTTTAACAGTACAGGGAGGGTTTATACAGTGTAAACGTAAAAATACATTAAAATATCTAAGTACATATAGGCTGATCTCTACACCACGGATTCCCGGGTTTGCGCCGGGTCCCGGAACCGAACTACCGCGATAAGTGAGGCAACACTGTATATATATATATATATATATATATATATATATATATATATATATATATATATATATATATATATATATATATATATATATATATATATATATATATATATATATATATATATATATATATATATATATATATATATATATAATACTGAGAGAAAGAAATTAAACAAATTATCCCATGTAAATCAACTTAAAATTTCGATGTAACATAGTTATTGTTTCAAATACACTTACTACACTGTTGCTAGTTAAAAAAGCTTGCTGAGAAAATTACGCATCTATTTCAATAGCTCTGAAAAATATAAACAAAATTCAAGTCTACTTTAATACTAAAAGAATAATTTTTCAAAAATGTTTTAATTATCTAGGCTCCTTAGTTAATAAATGTGTTTTCTTGGACTAATATTGGAGACTGTGATTTGTTGATATAACCATCAAGGTAAGATGGATGAAATAATTGTTTCCAGTTATATTATATATTTTTTTCAATACGTTGTATCGTGATTTCACTCATTAGGGGTATGGAGGTAAACTTTATTATAGTGCAAGACAGTATTTAATCTGAGCAACATAATTGTCAAATCTCCATTTCCAGTTAAAGTTATCTAATATCAACACATATTTAAGAAATAAATTGCTTATGACATGATACGCTAAAATATGTAAAAATTATCCTCAGAGGAATTACACAAATTTACATCAGCGATGATGTCCTAACCAAAAAGCATTGTATACTAAAGTGACGAACAAGCATTGTGAAAGTTTCCAAAATTAGATTAAAATCATATCCCTATTCAGTGAATCTAGGGACCGAGGCAGCTCATTGCTTTAGTGCAGAATTTGGGAAGCAAATAATGAGGGTCTGATCCTACCATGGGCATACAAAAATGCATCCAGCCTCAATCCCTCAGCTCAAACATGTCAGTGTAAATGGAGACTAATTGTGCTTACTCTGAGTAAGCAATACTGACCACTAATTATATATTGTACAGTATATAAGATGGTCTTGGCTACAATAATATGAACTTATGTAGTAAAATACCAGACTTGCATGAGAAAACACAAGTTTTAAAATTTTTTCATGCAGAAACTGCAAAATCGTAAGTAAAATAATAGAGGCATAGTGTAGTCATATGTGTAGCTTCCATGAATATTTTTCTTTTGTCCCCAATTTGATGTGCTATTGTAACTACATTTGTTTTCAATGCTAGAAAATGTCTGATAAGAGTCCAGCTTGGTAAAAAAGGAGACTGGACACAAATGACTGAAATGGAAATATAAAAGAATAATATGTAAATTATATGGAAATACAAGATAGGCAAAAACATCAAAGTCATTGTTCATGAATTTGGATACAGGGACTTGAACCTAGGACACATAATTACTGTGCCAAGGCACTACCAGCAAGACCACAGAATGTCTAAAAGAAAAACTAACCTTACAGTATAACTGCTATACTAGGAATGAACGCATTCTCCCTGAATGCCTTTTGTTCATAATGCAGTTTCCTCCAACCTCACTCATGGCTCTGTTTTTGCGTTTAATTCAAATCCCGATTTCATTAGGGACCAACATTAATCAAATAAACACATTAACTTATGTGAAAACATGAATCATCTTTACCGCGACCGGAACTTGAACCTATGATACATAATTACTGTGCCAAGGCGATACCAGCTACACCACGGAAGGTATAGTAGCGCCCTGGCACAGTAATTATGTGTCCTAGGTTCATTTCCCCGTCTGGGTAACATTGATTCATATATATATATATATATATATATATATATATATATATATATATATATATATATATATATATATATATATATATATATATATATATATATATATTATATATATATATATTTTTATATATATATATATATATATATATATATATATATATATATATATATATATATATATATATATATATATATATATATATATATATATATATATATATATAACGTTCGAAACATTTGATAATTATAATTCATTTAAGAATACTAGTTTATATATTTTTCAACAATATATTTTCTTGGTGTAAGTAGGTCTTGGGTAGGTCAGGATGGGGCTGAACAGCTGTTGCTAAGTTTCGACCAGGTCGTTTTAGTTTGACTCGGGAAATAAAATCTTGTGAATATAATATGGCAAACCACTTTGAACTCCCTTGATTAAGCATGAGCTTATTAGGATGTAAGGAACTGAAAAGGTTATTGATCTCAAACTAAATTCATGAATTTCTTGTTTGAGATTTATTTTCATTCATTTTTGCGTTTGTAAATAATGTTAGAAGTATGATGTTGTTAAGCGTTACACAAATCTTATTTTGTTCTGCTTATTAAAGCTTTTTAGGACACTCTCTCTCTCTCTCTCTCTCTCTCTCACTCTCTCTCTCCTCTCTCTCTCTCTCTCTCTCTCTCTCTCTCTCTCTCTCTCTCTCTCTCTCTCTCTCTCTCTCTCTCTCTCTCTCTCTCTCTCTCTCTCTCTCTCTCTCTCTCTCTCTCTCTCTCTCGTAAAATAATTGTAATATGAACGGAAGGGAATGGTTTACCTCTTATTCATATAAAATATAGCGTTTGCCCGCCACCCACGCAGCTTTAAAGGAAGAAAAAAGTGCGTAAACATGAACAAAACAAAAAAAAACTGCAATCTTAACTTAGCATAGCAGAGATCACGCTTTGTATATAAAGGAATTATGAGAGGGTGGACTCCTTCAGTGTAGTTTAGAGTCAGGCCTCTTTAGGAGCTTTGGACTACATACAGTTTTGCAGGTATAGTGTACATAAAACATGAGTTCCAGCATTCTTTAATACCTTACTAAGAGGCATTGGACCACGTGCAGTCGTGTAGGCACAGTCCACATAAAATATTAATTCAAGTATTCCTAAGTACTTTGCTCTGGAGCACTGGATTACATATAGTCTTGCAGGTTTAGTCTACCTAAAGTATAAAATCCAGTATGCTTTTATTCCTTCCTTAGGAGCATTGGACTAAATATAGTCTTGTAGGTATAGTCTACATAAAATATTACTTCCAGTATTCTTTAACACTTTTCTCAGGAGCTTTGGATTACACACCGTCCTGTAGGTATAGCCTAGTCAGCATGAAATATTGAATCCAGTCTCTTTAATACTTCTATTAGCAAGATTTTGAAAAGTCTGATATTGCAAGAGCAGTATATATATATATATATATATATATATATATATATATATATATATATATATATACTATATAATATATATATATATATATATATATATATATATATATATATATATATATAAAGCATGCGGGGTCTGTATTTAGTCACTATTCCAGTTGATGCGAGATAAACACAGCAATTAAGATTTTGTAATATAAGCGTGGTATTTTTGTGATAAGATTTATACATATTTGTGTACGGACAATATTTTTTTTATTTCCTAGTGTATTTTCCATTTGGAGAACAGTATTTTAGGATGCAGTTATATATGATGTTTTTTTCTAATATCCTGTCTTTAATGCACGCATTACCAGTTTTCTTTAAGTCTTCATATATTAATACTCATACAACATCTCAGGATTTCAGCTTTCGATATACACACACGAACTAGATATCAGTTATGAAGAAGGCTGAAGGAGTTACATTTGCTACTACTTGAAGCTAAAAGATTAAGGTGATATATATATATATATATATATATATATATATATATATATATATATAATATATATATATATATATATATATATATATAATATATATATATATATATATATATATATATATATATATATATATATATATATATAAATATATATATAATATATATATATAATTCCTTCAATTGTTGTGACGGAGTGGATAGGGAGCGATACTTTAATATGGATGGCTCCAATATTAGTCGTCATAGTTTAAAGCTTCGTAAGAACACTTCTGTGCAGTATGTGAGAAAGTACTTTTGTTATGTAAGACCTGTTGATAACTGGAATTCGCTAAGCGAAAAAAACGGTAAATGTTAAATGCATTTACAATTTTAAAGGAAAGATACGACAAAAGTATACAGTATGAGTAAAAAGAAAAAAAATGGAAACGGAGAGTTGCAAGCATAGGGCGCTGTCTGTGATCACAAGTCGCAAGTACAATTAGGTTAATACGCACGCACAAGTAATTTGAAGCTGCAATAAATGTCAATCCGTGTGGATAGCTCCTTCCTTCAGTGAGGAACTACAGCCGTGATTGAATATGCCAATAGCCTACGCTACCTAGGCAAATTGAGGTTGTATAGTACATAGTGCTGGCAACATTTCAGTGTATGTATGTGTGTTTATAAAATGCGAGGACATTGTAAGGACAATAAAGCTGTAGAGGAACTTTTGCAAAACATCGGAAGCAGTAGACGATTTACCTTATTCATCATTAAACCATAAATGTACCAACTCTCTCTCTCTCTCTCTCTCTCTCTCTCTCTCTCTCTCTCTCTCTCTCTCTCTCTCTCTCTCTCTCTCTCTCTCTCTCTCATATTTTTTTTAATTATGATTGTTGTAATTTGTATTTGTAATTATACAGTTATATGGTATAATTACTGTAATATTTTCTGATTTTTTTTTATCTATGGAGCATTTAAGATTCTGTATTAATATCCACTGTAAATTGAAAATAAATGGGTGCAACATGACTCTCTCTCTCTCTCTCTCTCTCTCTCTCTCTCTCTCTCTCTCTCTCTCTCTCTCTCTCTCTCTCTCTCTCTCTCTCTCTCTCTCTCTCTCTCTCTCTCTCTCTCTCTCTCTCTCTCTCTCTCTCTCTCTGCCTGCCCTTCATTAAAGTGTTTGATGTGGTATGAAGTGTGTTTTGACACGGTTATTTACACAATTATGTATTTTTTTTTATTAATACAAGGAAATTATGTATTTTACGCGAAGCTGAAATTCATTGTGAAATATATATTTTTCTCAAATACGAAATAGTTAAGTTTACCCTCATTCTATCTTTCATTGTTTTATTGTATTTGGTGTTGGCAAGTTCAATAATGTAGGATATTGTTAGTTTAAATGGTAATAGGGGTAGGCGTCACCCTTTTATTGCTATAGAATACACTGAATTTCCTGAACTCTTTTTTTGGGGTCTTGTAGGTATACTAATTGATATTATACCAGATCATTCTTTCAATAAACTAGTATTGAAAATAATTTTCCACAAATGAAGGACACATTATGCAGACGATGGTGTAATTTAATATTATAAAAAAAAAAGTTTACACACGAGGAGATGCAGATAACACATAACTTTTACTCTGTATATAGAAGAAATATTCAATTGTTTTAAGTTGATAATTTCATTATGAAAAAATTTACTAACTTTCTTTCAGATATAACAACGATACACAATGTGTGACGAAGAAGTGAGTCCCTGGTCGTTGATAATGGCTCTGGAATGGTTAAAGCTGGCTTTGCAGGAGATGATGCTCCCCGAGCTGTCTTTCCTTCAATTGTCGGTAGGCCTCGCCACCAAGGTGTGATGGTGGGTATGGGACAAAAGGATGCTTATGTTGGCGATGAAGCTCAGAGCAAGAGAGGTATTCTGACTCTAAAGTATCCCATCGAACATGGCATCATAACAAATTGGGATGACATGGAGAAAATCTGGCATCACACTTTTTACAATGAACTTAGAGTTGCCCCAGAAGAATCTCCCGTACTTCTTACTGAAGCTCCCCTTAACCCAAAGGCCAACAGGGAAAAAATGACCCAAATCATGTTTGAAACATTTGTTGCGCCTGCTATGTATGTTGCCATACAGGCTGTGCTGTCTTTGTATGCTTCAGGCCGTACTACTGGAATAGTATTGGATTCAGGTGATGGTGTGACCCACACTGTTCCAATCTATGAAGGTTATGCTCTTCCTCATGCCATTCTTCGCCTGGACTTAGCCGGCCGAGACTTAACAGCCTATCTTATGAAGATTATGACAGAAAGAGGCTATTCATTTACAACAACTGCTGAAAGAGAAATTGTTCGTGACATTAAGGAAAAATTGTGTTATGTTGCTCTTGATTTTGAAAATGAAATGAACATTGCTGCTGCTTCTTCGTCTCTAGAAAAGTCTTATGAACTTCCCGATGGCCAAGTCATCACTATTGGAAATGAGCGTTTTCGAGCACCCGAGTCCCTTTTCCAGCCATCTTTCTTGGGTATGGAATCTGTTGGTATTCACGAGACCGTTTACAGCTCCATTATGAGGTGTGACATCGATATCAGGAAGGATCTCTTCGCTAATAACGTTCTATCTGGTGGTACCACCATGTACCCTGGTATTGCTGATCGCATGCAAAAGGAAATCACTGCTTTGGCTCCATCAACTATCAAGATAAAGATTATTGCTCCTCCTGAACGCAAGTACTCTGTCTGGATTGGTGGTTCTATCTTGGCCTCTCTTTCCACCTTCCAGTCGATGTGGATTACTAAAGAAGAATACGATGAGTCTGGTCCTGGCATTGTTCATCGCAAGTGCTTCTAATCTAATATTTGATAACAGATATAAGTAATGCAAAATTGGAATTGTTGGTTTAGAATTCAATCAACTTCTTAATAAAAGAGCACTTTGCCTTTTGTTTAATTACTCTCATGTTATTACCAAGGAACTCCCAAACTTATTTTTTATTCGAGTACTGATTGTAAAGATTTCAATGCCTTGGGTGTTTGATACCTAGTAACATTTGTCGTGGACTTCATTTTCTTCATACTTATTGAGAGATTAATTTTATTATATATCAGATTTATTTGTAAAGATATAGTTTAAAGAAATGCAATTATTATATTCCCAGTTCTGTAGTTATAGTATTTAGAATCATAATGAGAGGTAGGATTGAATTGAAAATAACATATACAACTTTATATATATAATAATTCCTTCTATCAGTACATATTCAGAAATATAGTATGTCATCGTACTGCCGTCTCTCGTACTCATTCATAAAGTAGACTCTAAGTGACAGGTAAATGATCTTAGTCAGCCAAAGCAAACACAACTAATTCTTGAACAAATAAAACTGAAGATCTTGGCGCGATGTTGTGTTTATTTTGGGACAATCCACTATAAAATTCATTTACGAGGTTCCCTTTTTTTTTCTGACATGATCTGTCATCACTAGAATCAGGTTGCTTTCTTGCAGATTGCAAACTGCTAACAATCTACGTTTAAATTAACGCTGCAATATTTTTTAAATGATCTGCTTTAATATTTGAAAGTAGCAATATTTTTATTTCTTAATTAGCCCACTGCGCATACGTTGCTCCTTACAATTTGTTTTTGTTATCAACATTAACTGAGTGCTTATGCATTAGAGCCTTAAATTTGCACATCAATTCTGCAGTGTTAACACACTGCAGATACAATATATAAGCGAATACATATGCAGTGGAGGTATATATATATATATATATATATATATATATATATATATATATATATATATATATATATATATATATATATATATATATATATATATATATATATATATATATATATATATATATTGGTTTAGCATCAGAGAAAGATCCATAATTTACAGAAGTCACAAGGCTTCAATATCTCCGTTGCAAGGTATATATATATATATATATATTATATATATATATATATATATATATATATATATATATATATATATATATATATATATATATATATATATATATATATATATATATATATATATATATATATATATATATATATATATATGTCTGAACTTTCTGGTTCTCTTAATTGTCGGTCATGTTCGGTTTTCGTCATGGCTTTCATTTTATAAAAATCGTTTCAGTTACTTCATTTCTTTTATTTTTCCCATTTATGTCTTAATTCACCTGTGCAATCTTCATATAGTGTGCATGCCGTGTTTTATTAAGGGGTTTCTCTTATTTCTATTGATTTTGTAATATTTTATTTTTCATCTTTATGGCGATTCTTTAGTTTGCCGGCTGCTTTTTCATATGAAATGTAGAATCATCATCTTTCGGTTTCGACATATTCATCTTGTGTCGATCCTTCCATCATATACTCGCTAATATTATAATTGGAGATATACTCTATATTAATATACTGGATTGTTATTGTACTAATTATTTTCTTCGGATGTCTGTTTATCCCTATCCTCAATTCAAAAATCCTCTCTCTCTCTCTCTCTCTCTCTCTCTCTCTCTCTCTCTCTCTCTCTCTTCTCTCTCTCTCTCTCTCTCATATTAATTTTTAATTCTGTTTGTTGTAACTTGTATGAGTATTTGTAATTATACCGTTGTTCCGGTTCCGGTTTTACGTCACGGAGTCCCCTTTCAACCAAGGGCTAGGACGGTTGCCTTCTTGCGAAGGACTTGTTTTGGCAGATGTAATCCTTACCCTGAGTGCATGCCATTGCTAACCTCAGACCGTGACGGGGCGCGAACCCTTGACCTGACGCCTCAGAGTCGGAGACGCTACCGACTGAGCCACGGCGACTACTGTAATTATACCGTTATATAGTATAATTACTGTCATATTTTCTGATTTATTTATCTATGGAGCATTTAAGATTCTGTATTAATAACCACTGTAAATTGAAAATAAATGGGTGCAACATGAATCTCTCTCTCTCTCTCTCTCTCTCTCTCTCTCTCTCTCTCTCTCTCTCTCTCTCTCTCTCTCTCTCTCTCTCTCTCTCTCTCTCTCTCTCTCTCTCTCTCTCTCTCTCTCTCTCTCTCTCTCTCTCTCTCTCTCTCTCTCTCTCTCTCTCTCTCTCTCTCTCTCTCTCTCTCTCTCTCTTGCTCTTCTTTCTTCCCCCAGCATTGGGAAATTACGCGACATTCCTTATACGACCATAACTTCAGAAGGCTCACAAGGATATATTTATGGCAGAACACAGTTGTGTGGATGTGCTCTCTCTCTCTCTCTCTCTCTCTCTCTCTCTCTTCCCTCTCTCTCTCTCTCTCTCTCTCTCTCTCTCTCTCTCTCTCTCTCTCTCTCTCTCGTTTGTAGCGTTTTCGTATATCTTTTTCTTTGTTTTCGTATATATTTTTGCCTTTCTCTACATTATTATTTTCTTTGTAACTTAATTTTACTTAATTGCTTACGTTTTTCTTTGCCAGTTTTCTTTTATTGTGTTATATTTACTTGGGCATGTCTTTCTTCACACCAGTGTATACCTATTCACTCGCGCCTTCCGTCTCTCGTACGCCCCTGCCCGAGCTTTCACTTCTCATCCCTCGCCGTCACCGTGAAGATGTGGGAGGAGGTGATAAAATGGGGCAGGTTAAAGGGTCTGTAGGAGGGAATGGATGAACCACACCTTGTTATGTAGCGTGGGTAGGTAGAAATATCTAAGCATCTCGATGAAAAGTGAAGCTATAAAAGTATAGCCTACAGGTACTTTTATGGAGTCTTCTCATCTTAAGTAAGCTTCGTCCTGAATCGACGTGGCTTTATGGTGTTTTGCATTTGAATTTATGCTGATTATGCGAAAATCTTTCTAATTTAATGGTTACACCATGTAAAGAATGTTTAGAAACAACATATAGTTGTGTATGGATATACTTTGCCTTACTTTATGTATTTATGCATAGGAAGTATTTGTCTGTAAATTCGTACTTTAATAAATAACATCCCATCGGGACCACGGTAGCTGAGCGGTTAACGTGCTCGACTCTCGTTTTAACAGCGCCGTGATCGAGACCACCGTGGGACGCTAGGAATGGCATCCAATCTTAATTCCCAAGCCACGCTTTCTCATTTGTAGGATTGATACCTCTGGTAGGCTGAAAAGCTTACCTTGGAGGGGAAACTTTTTTTTAAATCATTCCATCGCATCGTAGGACTACTCATATTTAGAGGGTACCCTTTGATGCAATTAACCTAACCACAGTTGGTCGCTCGGTTAAACGCACATCTATACCTGTTAATGGGGGTGACGTAGAGGTCGGCTTTTATCATCACCCTTTCAGAGGAAGTATTTCGAAAATTATATTATTTCATTTTATTCTGCCTCACTGCAGAAGCTCTTTCCCTCCCACCTTGTGAGTGACCCGACGAGGGTGGTTGGGGAGAGCTGTAGCACCCCTGTATCCCCAAGGAGCTAAGAGGAGTAATTGAGTTGTTTGCCCTACGGTGAATGTGTGTTCTTTGGCTCGGTCACCCTTCTACAAAGGAGATCGGCCATTTTATATATATATATATATATATATATATATATATATATATATATATATATTATATATATATATATATATTATATATATATATATATATATATATATATATATATATATATATATATATTAATTTGCATGATGTCGTATGATGGTAACATCTGTAAATTGACCCAGTTTTACATTGGAAGAGTAGGCCTGGTAGCCATAGTTCACTTTTTCACACATGTCCTCTGCCGTTTCAGAAATTTAGCTGAATGGAGATATATATATATATATATATATATATATATATATATATATATATATATATATATATATATATATATATATATATATATATATATCTCCAAGCAAGCACATTACGTATGTGAAAACTTAAATAATTTTTTACCCCGACTGGGACTCGAACCTAGGACTTATAATTACTAAGTCAAGGCGCTACCAACTACACACCACAGAAGGTTAAAAGGAATCCAACCTTATAGCTTATATCTGCTATACTTAGGAATGAACGCATTCTATCTGTATGCCACTATGTTCATATTACAGATTCCCCAGCCTCACTCGTGGCTTCATTTTCGCATTTAATTCAATTCCCAATCTCATTCGGGCCATACAGTAACCAAGCAAGCACATTACATATGTGAAAACATGAATCATTTTTTACCCCGACTGGGACTCGAACCTAGGACTTATAATTACTAAGTCAAGGCGCTACCAACTACACACCATAGAAGGTTAAAAGGAATCCAACTTTATAGCTTATATCTGTTATACTTAGGAATGAACACATTCTATCTGAATGCCACTATGTTCATATTACAGATTCCCCAACCTCACTCGTGGCTTCATTTTCGCATTTAATTCAAATCCCAATGCTTCACTATTGTGAAGCATTTAACAATTCTATGTTGTGCCCTAGCGTTAGTCTAAATCACTGACTACTTTTGAATGTGGATTTGTTGAATGGAGGTGTCGAGGTATAGAAATATGAAAAAGAGTCTTTTTGTCATCACTTATGAGATTACTCATTGAAAAAAAATATGGAAGTTTTATGAAGTTTTTTGCACGTTACTATTAATTATAAAATTCACTATTTTATGTAAAGATGGTATTTATTTAATGTTCAGGTTTGCACAGTTTTGAGTAAATTATCTCCTCACATCTGGCAAGTCACAATATTCCCCATATCTGTTTCTCTCTGTGTTTTCTTCATGCCCATGCCCGATTAGGGTAGATTTATTGATTTTTTTTTTTTTGCCCATCCTGGTGTCTCAATCATAAAAAAAAAAACCGACACGCAGTCTACGGAACAGATACGGGTTAATACTTATTATGGAAGAATTTTGCAGAATTCTTAGGACGGCAGAGTTAATGTAACTAAGATTTCTCAGTAAGTGAAACACGCTTGATATAATATGATCTCGGTTTTGTAATGCTCTCAAAATGTGGTTCCGGTTTTACGTCATGGACTCCCTTTTCTTCCAAAGGCTAGGACGGTTGCCCTCTTGCGAAGGACTTGTTTTGACAGATGTAATCGTTACCCTAAGTGCATGCCCATGTTAACCTCAAACCGTGACGGGGAGCGAACCCTCGACTTGACGCCTCAGAGTTGCGGACCGCTTGAACCACGGTGATTACTGTGATACTCTTTAAATATATTCTATATTTCATGTTTCGGGGTGAGGCCCACTTGGGGCTCATAAGCTCTACACAGTTATCTTCCACTTGAAGTAACAGTGACGGATTTACACATGAG
>JAXCGZ010022747.1:37500-42500 GCA_037179515.1 Halocaridina rubra | reverse complement strand
TCCGTAGCATAGCCTTAGTATAGTTTAAGGGTTTCATTTGGAAGTCATGGCCTAACTATGCTTACTTAAAGTATCAACTTCCCCCATCTCTGTTTCTCTTTACTTCTTATCTCGTTTTATTGGTGCCCGGGCTCGATGAGAGCAATTTTCTTTGCCCGTCCTGGTGTCACACTCATAGAAAATGAAGCTAACGAACTTCTTTTGTTGTTGTTGATAAAAGTGAATCATTAAAAATTTTTCTGGTAAAAATTACACTACTTATATGAAGCCCAGTGATAGGGGACCATGGTAGAGTAGTGGATAGAATGCTCGACCCAGGAAGTGACATACCCTGTCGAACCTACCGCGGGGCGTTAGGAAAGGCATCCAGCCTTAATTCCCCCTGTTACAATCTGCCTATGTCCGCCCCCAAAATGGGGATTAATTGTGACACATAAAAGGTAAAAATAATATGTTTTAATCTTATTGTTGTTGCTGTTGTTATATTGGAGCCGCGGTTGCGCAATGGTTAGAGCACTAGAATCGGGGAGTGACAGGCCACGGGCCGTTTAGAAAGGCATTCAGTTTAATTCCCCCCGTCTTCAACCTTTGTCCCCCCCCAGTATGGGGATTAATATTGACGCAAATCGACCAAACAAGCAAATGTAGCCAAGCCGAGTAATAATATATTTTGTCGAAAGTTATGAAATATATATATTTTTTTCTGAAATAGCATTGTTTCCTTAGTGAAAAGTTTTAAGTTAATATTTATGAGGCCAAGTCTTTCTTGACAACAATCTACCGTAAACCTTTTACATATCATAAACAAACCTTGTCTCAGAGCTCTGACGCAAAAAAAAAAAAAAAAAAAAAAATCTTGGCTTCTGAGAATTACGTTATCAAAGAGTGTTTTCTGAGTTGTTTTATATTTAGCATTTAGGGAGAGACGCCTTTGTGTGATTTTGTGGCTCACGACCTTCATCTCTCCGGTACAATAACTAATTTAATTTTTAGGTCTCCTTTTTATGTTTTTTTTTTTTTATCTTTGAGTGTTCACATTATATGTGGATGTACCTGAACCATTATTAAGGTATTAATGTTCTGTATCATGTCTATTTTTTTTTCCTCTGAAACCTCAAATTATGTATGGATGTTCCTTGGCTATTGTTCGAAATAATCTTTTAATTCCATCATTACTGTATTTTTATCATCTTTTTCCCTTTGAATGCCCAAAGTTAATGATATCCGATTTACTTTTAATCTCATATCAACTGCCAGAATTGTCACTGAGTTTTGGTCATAGCATGTGTTCCCAATCGATGAATAATGTTTTGCATTCACTATTTTTATCTATTGTAGACGCTTCCAGCTTCTATTCCATATATGGGGTTCTCTTGTCTAGACATCATGCACACAAGTGGACGATTCTCCGTTCTTGTTTTTCCAGATATCAGTATCATAGCTCATGCAGAATATTTTAAGTTATTTATCACTGTTTTTATGTACTGGCTAACTTATTTAGAAAAAATAATTGAATAATAATAAAATGTGTATATTGAAAAAATTAATTAATATATCTCATATCCAATTGAAAGACATTCCTTAGCATATGACAATGGAAGAAACAATGCGGCCTCTTGGCTTTGAGTGTAAAATTACGAAGATGTGTAAACGGAATTATGTTCTTGGAGTATTTTGGGATATCTAAACATGAAGAAGGGGCGTCTCTTTTAAGAGGGGGGGGGAGGAAGAGAAAAAGAGGAAAGGAAAAAAATAGAAAGGAAGAAGGAGACGATGGGTGGGGTTGTGGGTGGGGATTCTTCTCTGAAAGCTCCTCGACTACAGACCACAAGAGGTCTTTTTTTGGTAATACAGTAAACACAAGGGCTTAGGAAGGTGGTAGCGGATCGAGTTGGGGCAGGAAGGAGGGGAACTTTTACAGTTTCTGGAGAAGGATGGGGTGGTGTTGGGGATAAATGTGAGGGCGTTCTTGGGGTGGCATGTATGTATAAAAGACAGAAAGAACTGAGGATGCTCTTAGTCTATCTACAGACTCAGGATACAAGACGTTAATGTAAGTTAAGCTGTTCCTCCTCCGGAAGCGATCTGATTGAGTGAGACTTCGTAGACGGAAGTGGTTGCACCTGGTTATGTGTACGAGACTGACTGCCTGTCTTTTTTCGATTCATAGTGCTCTACGTTGAAGATTGTAGAAAGGATATTTTAAGAAGTTAACTTTTACTTCGTCATTTGAATATTCTTTTTACTAAATTATTTTACAATCAGTTTTTCTCTTTTACTTCGTCATTTGAATATTCTTTTTTCTATATTATTTTATAATCAGTTACTCTCGTATTCATGTAGAGGAATTATATCGAGTTCTCTATTTCAAGTATCATAACTATTCTGTGAAGATTTTCAGTGTTTGAAAATTTAAGGGATTGGAGGAAGAGTACGATGGCACATTTATTACAGTGGTAAACTCTGGAGGCGACAGATCCGCGATCGATCCCTCCTCGGGCGTTAGGAAAGGCATCCAGCCTTAATTTCCTAGTTTTAACCTTTTTGTGCCCACCCTAAGATGGGGATGCTTGATGACGTAAAACGTAAATTCAAAGAGATTTTAAGCTTTAGAAAAATATTTTTTATATGCCGTCATCAGTTCCTATCATGAAAATATATAATTTTGTTTAATTTTAAAACATTGTCAGTGTAGTCTTGTCAGATAGACCTTCTGTATTATGATGATCATAATCTAATATACTTTTCTTTAAAAATATTGCGTTTGATTGTTTATTTTATTAAAAAATAATGTTAATATCGATGCCGTTAAACAGGAATATCACGAGAATGGCTTTTCCAACATTTTTTTGAAGTCTGTATTCAGTGATTTGTAGTTTAAATTTTTCAAGCAGTTTTATTAATGAATTAATTAATCTGTTTATTTATTTTAATACTTTTTATGGCTTCATCTCAGATTTTTAATCGCGTCTTGTAGGATACCGATGAATAATTGCATTTAAAAGTCTTGCTAAATAACACTGCCTTGTTATAAAAAAGAACAAAAAGAAAGAATACTTGGTTAGCTATTGATTATGAGAGAGAGAGAGAGAGAGAGAGAGAGAGAGAGAGAGAGAGAGAGAGAGAGAGAGAGAGAGAGAGAAAATTGATAATGAGTAAATATAACGAGGTTATTAAGTTATATTGCTTACTGTAACAATATTCTGGTAATCGGATATGACCCATTAGCCTTTTGATAACTATCAAAGTTCTTTATAAAATACATGTTTGCAGTTCCTACACGTATGTAACGTGCTACATTGTAAATATATTTCATAAATATTTTGCTTCTTGTTTTGTCAAAAAGAAAACTATGAATAGTGTTTTTCTTATGAGGTGTTGTTAACGTTGTAATAAAATCATTGTTTGTTCCTCAGATCCCCGACCCACATAATCACCTGCCATCATGTGCGACGAAGATGCGTGTGCCTTGGTCGTTGACAATGGCTCTGGCATGGTCAAGGCTGGCTTCGCCGGTGATGATGCTCCCCGTGCTGTGTTTCCATCCATTGTAGGTCGCCCTCGTCACCAGGGTGTGATGGTGGGTATGGGTCAAAAGGATGCTTACGTCGGCGACGAGGCACAGAGCAAAAGAGGTATCCTTACTTTGAAATATCCTATCGAGCACGGTATCATCACCAACTGGGATGACATGGAAAAGATCTGGCATCACTCCTTCTACAACGAACTTCGAGTTGCCCCAGAAGAATCTCCAGTTCTCCTAACAGAGGCTCCCCTCAACCCCAAGGCCAACCGTGAGAAGATGACTCAGATTATGTTCGAGACCTTCAGTGCCCCTGCCATGTACGTTGCAATCCAGGCTGTCCTGTCCTTGTACGCCTCTGGTCGTACCACTGGCATTGTATTAGACTCTGGAGATGGCGTTTCTCACACTGTTCCCATCTATGAAGGTTATGCTCTCCCTCACGCTATTCTTCGTCTTGACCTCGCAGGGCGAGATTTAACAGCTTACTTAATGAAAATCATGACTGAGAGAGGCTACTCCTTCACCACCACCGCTGAGCGTGAGATTGTCCGTGACATCAAGGAAAAACTCTGCTACGTAGCCCTTGATTTTGAGAGTGAAATGAATGTTGCTGCTGCATCTTCATCTCTTGAAAAATCCTACGAACTTCCAGATGGTCAAGTCATTACTATTGGCAATGAAAGATTCCGTGCCCCTGAATCTCTTTTCCAACCTTCCTTCTTGGGTATGGAATCCGTTGGTATCCACGAAACTGTCTACAACTCCATCATGAGGTGTGACATTGATATTAGGAAAGATCTCTTTGCCAACAACGTTATGTCTGGAGGCACGACCATGTACCCAGGTATTGCCGACAGAATGCAGAAGGAAATTACAGCTTTGGCACCCTCAACCATCAAGATCAAGATCATTGCTCCCCCAGAACGCAAATATTCTGTATGGATCGGAGGTTCCATCTTGGCATCTTTGTCTACTTTCCAGGCCATGTGGATCACCAAAGAAGAGTATGATGAATCTGGTCCTGGTATTGTCCATCGTAAATGTTTCTAAGATATTATATATCGATGAAATATTTATTTATACTCCTCCTATCCATACTCATTGTGAATTTTTATTTTACTTCTTGATGGATGTCTTGATGTTTTTATCTTTTTTTCGTGGATACCAAAAGCTTCAAGTGCCTTGATGACTTCCGGCGGGTACATGGTGAAGGTACCTGTTGACTCTTTCATAAATGTGAAGTTGCAGGCAGTGACACTGATCCAGTTACTTCTTATTGAGGGAGAAGTTGCAACTGGATAAAAAATGCATTCAATGGATCTCACTATCGGGGGATTACTTTTAAAGGCTTATCTAATCGTAAGATAAACTCTGATGCTCTTTTTTTTTCCAAATACAGCTATCCTTTATTGCTTGCGTTTTATTAGCCATTCATATGTGCATATGGTGTGTATAATATACATTTTAATTTTGT